>JAIPMN010263515.1:0-10167 GCA_020650975.1 Apostichopus californicus
TGTTTGTGGGTTTTCGGTTGGGTTATGGTGGTTGTTTAACAGACTGGGATTGTTTTTGGTTTTGTTGACCTTTGGTCCGTGTCCGTTTTCCTTGCACGTAAAAAGCACGCTTGTATGCGTGTGTGACGCTTCGCCTTGACCGCCAGGTCGGTCCCGTAGCTCTTGGTTGACGCAGCTCAGCGGGTACCTCAGGGAGTTAGTGGGATGGGACGAGCCCAGGCCTGATCTCATGCCCGAAGGAGGCCACAAGACTCGAAGCGAAGGGTGGATGCAGCGTAATGCCTTCCAGACATGTGCCACCATGAGTGAGTGAGTGACCCAGCCATTGGAGTGCAGTCCCACCATGGCATACCTGCTTCACTGGGTGCGTGGAGATAGAGATCCAACTTGAAATGTGAACAAAAAATGCACCAGGCAACACTAGGAAATACAAGACCCCAACTTTCTGTCCCGGAAGTCGGAATGTCAGGACCATGTGTCCTGGCCTCACTGCTGATTTACAGCAAGTCGACAGATGACGCACATTAAACTGCAGTCATTGTCAAGGAATTATGCCGACTAAATGTTTACATAGCCTGTCTCCACCGAATAGGTAAATTACACCTTCTGGTAAGTTAAGTTGCAGAACGAGCCTCGTCAGCACGGGGTTTGGGTTCGCTTTGAAGACACACTACACATCTTGACCAGTTCAACAAGGCATTGGAAGGTGCTATCTCTAGGATTCCGAGTGTCGAAAGTCCCTATCTTCTTGGAGACTCCATGGAGCGTGGCCTACCTGCCTTGGTACTCTCGGAAGGGACAAGCTCAATGAAAATGTCATTCGCGTACTGGTAGACAGGTAATTAAAACCCGTGTATCGCATACTGACGAATGTGTAAAGTTATTTCAATGGGACATCCGTCAGTACGCGAGACACGGGTTTTATCTATTCGTCAGTACGTGAAAAAGGGGACGAATTGCTCGAAGGTACTAATCCTCCGGGTTAATTGTCCGGGGGTAGTTGTCCTTGGGAGTAAATTTCCGCGGGATAATTGTCCGGGGGTCATTGTCCGGGGGGTGGTAGTTGACCTCGGTGGTAATTGTCCGGGGGGTAGTTGACCTCGGGGGTGATTGTCCTAGGGGGTATTTGTCCAGGGGTATTTGTCCTGGTGGGTAATAGTCCGCGGGGGTAATTGTCCGGGGTTAAATGTCCGGGGGTAGTTGTCGGTTATTGTCCGGGGGGTGATTGTCAAGGTGGTAATTGTCCGGGGGGTAATTGTCCAGGGGGTAATCGTCCTAGCACCGTTTGTCTGTAGCAGTTGGCTTGTTGAAGACAAAGCTTCTCTCGGACGACGTACTGTCATCCGCGTTCTCACACTGGAGGATGTTTTGGTGGTTTGTGGAACTTCAGTGTGTATCCTTTGCCTTAAAGATAAAATAATAAGATATGAGGTAGAGCTAAGTCCCATTCGTTGTCCTTGTTTTGGTAAGTCACAATATCGTCGTTGCATCTAATGATGATATTACGGAAGCGTAGAAGGGACATTGCATTGACGAGTTACCGACTTGACAAAACGACAATTATCTGCAAATTGACGAGTTGACGAGATGTTAACGTGACAAAATTAAGAAAATTGACGTTTTGACGAGATAACGGATCTCGTCAATGCATCAATTTTCTGCAAATTGACGAGTTCATCACTTGACGAGATCCGTTATCTCGTCAAAACGTCAATTTTCTGAATTTTGTCATTTTGTCGAGATGGTAGTAAGTGTGCAACTCGTCAATTTGCAGAAAATTGATGCATTGACGAGATCCGATATCTCGTCAAAACGTAAATTTTCTGAATTTTGTCATTTTGTCGAGATGGTAGCAACTGTGCAACTCGTCAATTTGCAGAAAACTGATGCATTGACGAGATCCGTTATCTCGTCAAAACGTCAATTTTCTGAATTTTCTCATTTTGTCGAGACGGTAGTAAGTGATCAACTCGTCAATTTGCGGAAAATTTATGCACTCACGAGATCCGTTATCTCGTCAAAACGTCAATTTTCTGAATTTTGTCGAGATTGTAGTAAGTGTGCAACTCGTAAATTTGCAGAAAATTGATGCATTGACGAGATCCGTTATCTCGCCAAAACGTAAATTTTCTGAATTTTGTCACGTTACCATCTCGTCAACTCGTCAATTTGCAGATAATGCAATGTCCCTTCTACACTTCCGTATGATATTCGTCCTTGAAGTGCAAAGCAATGTAATGGCCAGACTGTAGCGAATGGCCTATGTGACAAACGGCACATAACACTTTGTACTGTTTTGTCAATGCTATTGCATTTATGAGTTTGTATATTTATTTGTTTCATCAAAATTGACAATGTTACGGGAAGTCTCCTATAAAGCCCGCCAGGCTTAACAAAGTAGGAGACTCCCCAAAACGAAAAAACAGAGAACAAGTTAAGAATAGAATAAGAATAGTTACTATCAAATCTACCGGGAAATCTATTGACTTTTGGTAATGAGTCCTGTTGAATCGTTGCAAACACAACTTTTCAGTTCCAATACCATGACTTTGGTGCCTTTACAATTTCCTTGCACTTCATCAGGAGACAGTTTAGCAATTACTGACAGAACAGTTGTATACCTCTACATATTCGTCGTTAAAGAAGTCGTCACAACAACTTAGGATATTTGCTTTTGATGATATAGATGATATTGACAAAATTGTTGTGAAAATGTGGCGACGTTTGTCGGGCAACTCCATCGGTTAATACCATGCAGAACCCTTTCTCTGTTATTGCAGTTTTTGTGTCGCATTGACAAAAATAAAAATGTCTTCTTCAAATTCAGCTGAAAAACTCCGCAACGTCTTGCTGTTGCCTTTCGTCACTTGAAAATTGTCCACAGCTCTGTAAGCCGAATGTCCTCATTCGATTCATTTCCGATTTTAAGTTTTCTCGCAAACCTCATTTTCGGAGCCTCATGTGTTTTCTCCCTTCTCTCTGCACCCAGACTGAAATTCGGGGTCGGTCATGCGACCTAAATTGTCCAGGTATTCCCTTCTTGGGGCTTTGTGTTGTAAAACTTCTTTTAAATAATCTTTCCCCCCCATTTATCTACAACGTGTCTCGTCGATGTTATGACATGTAATACCTGTAAACTTAACTTTCACTTGTAGGGTAAATTCTGATTTCATCCTTAGATAACATGTTACAGGACAGCCAGGAAATGTGCATTCGGCTGTTGCGCCAAAAAAGTCTTCACTTTGTTTTCTTGAGTGTCGCTTTCGTACATAGTGACGACAAAATATAAAGGAACAAACACTGTTCAGATGTTTGTCACTGAAAGTATTTACCCATTCTAATAATAATGTGTTTAGATTTCACTGTGCTTCCAATATTTTCGCCAATCCGACCAGTCAAGTTTAAACTTTTTGCCTCCAGTAGTGTCGATATGGGTAGGATGTACGCTTGTTTTGGACCTGAATGACCAAGGCTAGTTTTGAATTCTTGGAAAGAACGCTATTTCAATGGAATACTCTTTTCTTGTTCCATTACATCACGGTAGTCTTCTATGATGTCGTCATTAGTTCGAATCGTTAGATGATGAGTGTGGATGTACTGTTGCATTTGAGTCCACTATGTTAATGTCATTATCGCTGCTTTTGTCTTTTATCTGGGCCTTCAACTCACTTGCGTATTCCCTAATAACTTCAACATGTTTCCCCGGGTTACCATTGTCACACCGGAAATCCCTTAGTTGCCTTTCGGATTCTCTAAATGAATCTCTCTCACCTCTCACCTATCCCGGAGTCTGGTAGACCGTAGGGGCGCCACAGCCGCCATCGCAGCTACTTCTCTCCACTTCTTCCTGTCCTCGGCCTCTCGTAGGGCATCAGGCAGTTTGAGGCCCGTCCACTCTGGGATGTTGTCCTCCCATCTTTTTCTCTGTCTGCCTCTCCTTACTCCCGGTACCGTGCCCTGCAGGATTGTCTTAGCCAGTCCTGTCGATCTTGTGACATGGCCATACCATCTCAGTTTGCGTTTTTTCACAATGGTGAGGTCATCGTAGGGCCCGATAGCCTGGCCAATTCTGCTCCTCACTTCTTAATTGGAGATGTGGTCCCTGTAGGAGATGTTGAGGAGTCTGCGGAAACATCTCATTTCTACAGCTTGTATCCTCCTTTCGATGTCTGCTGTCAGGGTACATGACTCACAGGCGTAGAGAAATATGAAGGTGACATGGGAGCGCATCAGTCGGATCTTCGACCGGAGGGTGATGTTCCTGTCCTTCCAAATTAGCTTCAGTTTCGTTACTGCTGATGTTGTCTGTGCAATCCTGGAGAGTATTTCTGGCTTTGAACCTTCATCTGTGAATGAATCTACGTGCACACAATCATTGTGGTACCAGCTGTCGCAGTCATCGCACTGAATCATGCTTCTTCTATTCTTTCCTTCATACGGCTTCTTGCAAATACACAGCAGATCAATGTCTCTCTTCGGTCCACCACCAACTGAAATAGGAACTCCATTAAAGTTCGATATGTTTCTCTGTATGGAAGAACGAAAGTTTAAAATAGTAGCACACAAACCATTATCTTATAGGACTGTACATGTTCTCCTTAAACACACATTACATCTGGCTTAGTCACGTACACCAGTTCTGCGCACCACGCACACTAACAGCCATGTCTGGCACATATTAACAATCCGATGTCGGGTGTTAGTACACTGAAAATGTATTCACATGTGTCCTCTATCTGACCGCAACGAAGAGGTATGTTCATAATTGCTCATAATTTACCAAACCTGGAATTAAAGGTATGCCATTTCTGAGAAATATCACATTGTCTGTGTTTTCAGTTTTTGCTGCATAATGACTTAAAGAAAAATCGTAGTCATTTTGCGGCATTATATACAGTGATATAATGACCAAGAAATTAAAAAGATAATTATGTATAATTACTAAATTTTGGCAACGACTCCCCATATCACCAGGCAAGTAAATGTCAGTCTGTATCCCACGCCCCCTTCTACCCCACTAACGGCTGGAGGCCCGTGGCATAAGCATATTAAAAAAAGTGCGAATTCCTAAAAAATTTAAAAAACAAAGCTTAACATTCTCTTCAGCACTCGCTCGCAACTTATATACTTAATTGCAACGCTTAACTTGTTTGCGTGCTTAGCCTATATACATATTTTGAATGGCTGATGTCCTTTTTTCATGGAAGGTTTTATGGTTTAAAAAAAGCGATGGGAGGAGCAGTCGTCCGCCTGACGTCGGAACATAGAGACGTCGGAACATAGAGACGTCGGAACATAGAGACGTCGGAACATAGAGACGTCGGAACATAGAGACGTCGGAACATAGAGACGTCGGAACAAAGAGACGTCGGAACAAAGAGACGTCGGAACATAGAGACGTCGGAACATAGAGACGTCGGAACATAGAGACGTCGGAACATAGAGACGTCGGAACATAGAGACGTCGGAACATAGAGACGTCGGAACATAGAGACGTAACCGTTAGTGTGGCCAGTGTGCTGTGATGCCTACAGCAAGGGAGTGTGCTTTTTACGTGACCAGCCATGCGGGATAGAAAACGTCACGGCCAAACGGCACTACCGAACCATCCCATACTGACAAACGAAACTCGGGTCAAGCGAGCCAAAAAACATACGCCCGCCGACCTGCAGAGACAAAACCCCCAACCCCCCACTCAAACATTCCAAAAACTACAAAAGGACGACCCGCACGCAGCGAAACGAAAAACCCCTCCCCAGCACACCAGCGTCCAAAAAAGGCAGCCCCAGATAAACGGCGAAAATCGCCTTCAATTTGAAGGCGAATGTCAGACTTCACCGCCTCCAGGACTGCCTGCCAACTGGCAAATTTCCCCCTAAAAACCACATTACATGTTTTTTCACAATAGAGCAAACAAAAATAATGCGGTGCAACACCGCAACCGAACAAGGGAGTGTAGATGCTGCAGCGAAATAGATAAAGTAAGGACTGATGGATGGAGCTGTTTTGAAGCTGTGTGCCTGAACCCATGGGTGTTACAGACAGCCTACTACGTGTATCGTCAACAGTGGGGTGGACGTGCACAGGAAAACAGCACGGGAAGGAAAACAGCACAGGAAAACAGGAGTTGGTAGTTGGTTTTCGTGGAGTGCGGACGTGTTTTCGGCTGCTCTTCACTTTTCGTTGACCACACACTTTGTGTTTTTTACGTTGGCCTTTCAATAGTTTGTAGTTTGTTTAGTGTAGTTTTGGCTTTGTTTCGTGGTTTTTGGTTTTCGTAGGTGCGTGGCTTGCCACACCCTAGCTGTCATGGCGGTTCGCCGTGACAGCAAAATCGTATTGTTGAGTTTTTCAGGGGAGGCTAAGGTCGTCCCCGGACAAGTTTTTTAAGTTTTGCGTTCTTTTGGTTTAAAGGTCCCTGGAGAGGTTGACGCGCTTCAGCGTAAACCTCTCCGGGGTATGAATTGTTTTGATGTTAGATTCACCTCGGAGGCTGCCGGCGTTGGAGGGAGTTGGGGGACTGAAGGTCACACCGTATGACAGTTCGGTGTGGATGACAATCCTCCACCTCCCTCTGGACATGTCTGAACAGGTTGTTGTGCGGACACTGGGGCGTTTTGGGAAAGTGACCGGCTACGAGGAGCCGGAATTCCTTGAATGTAAGGGTGTCAAGACCGGGACTAGACGAGTTAGATTCGAACTCAAGTCCGATATCCCCTCTACCTTGTGGCCTAATGGGCACAGGGCCCACATTGCATACCCGGGCCAGCCTCGCACTTGTTGGAGGTGTGGGCTAGAAGAGCATGAGGCCAGGTTGTGCCCGAACAAGCGGTGTAGCCGCTGCTTACAGGTTGAGCATACCCTGGCCGTTTGCAACTCGTGTGGGAAAACGGGCCATCTCGCCCGTTTATGCCCAGACCGCTCATACGCCGCGAGAGTGGCTACGGGCGTGATTGAAGCGGTCCCTGTCCCGGCCTCTGACACCGTACCCACCTGATGCTCCTGTCATCGCCCCAGTGTCCGACACTAGCGCCCCGGTGGAGGCTTTGTTCCCCCTTTCGTGTCCGACCTCTCCCCTGATCGAACTTGCCGAGACTGCCAGCCTGCCCACTGAGGCAGAGCAGGACAAAACGGCGGAGATGGTACTAGCGGAGTGGCATGCGGCGCAGGATGCCGCTTGTACTGGTTCACCGGTAGCTGCGCCCGCTATCGGTGATACTAGTCGGGCCCCGAGTCAACCGGCCCAAGAGACATTAAGTGGCCCAGATTCTGACTCGCCAATGGAGGACTGCACTTCAGCCTTATTGTTGTGGCTAAGGAGTCCTCCGATTGGTTTGACGAGACGAAACAGGCCACTGATCTCATTGACTCGAGTGGCCCTTCCACCCTACCCGCAGCCGCTTCTGCTATACCGGACACGATGCTCGCTAGTGGACCTCCTGTTCCTGACAGGGAGGTCCACTCGAGCAAGGTTCACGAGGAGCTAAGAACTCTGCTACCTCGTAGGAAAAGGGGGAACACTGCCATGGGCCTGAAAAGACCCATATTGGGAAAACTTCGCAGGTAATGCGCAAGCCTGTCGTCTACTATCGGGACGGCGTACCCGGATGAATATTGGAGTGAGTGACTTGTTAGGTGTGGGGGGGGGTTGTGTGGTCGTTACATAATAATATGGGTTTGGGGGGTTCTGTTTGTGGTTTGGAGTTGGCTTTTTGGGGCTGGTTTGTGGAGCTTTATTGTTTGGTTCCTGTCCTTTTCACGTTACGTTGAACGCTGCATTGTATACGTTTGTGGGTTGGTGAGAGGTTTCTGTTTGTGGGTTTTCGGTTGGGTTATGGTGGTTGTTTAACAGACTGGGATTGTTTTTGGTTTTGTTGACCTATGGTCCGTGTCCGTTTTCTTTCCACGTAAAAAGCACACGGAAAACAGCATCCATCAGTAAGTAGAGAATACATTATTTTTGTTGTATACCTTTATTCATTGCTCTGACCTGCTGTTGAAAGATGTAACAATACAGAGTGTGTGCTTGTATTCATAGATTAGTTTTGTTTCGTTGTGAAAGGAATTACATTTAAGATGTTCAAAACCTGCTTCTGATTAGGACATTTTGTCCAAAAACAAAAACTGCTGTAATGTCCTTGAGGTTAACCCTTATCATGCTGACTGACATAGTAGTCATTTACACTGAGCCACGGAACCAAATGCCACACAAAAAATGTCCACCGTGCTTGTGCATGATCCATTTACATTTTAGTCCACGAGATACAATGATACATTTGTATAAATGGCATAGCTAGGCCTAAAACTTTAGGGGAGGCAGATTTAGGGGCCAAGAAAATTCTGGAAATCATATGGAGATTTATTTTAAAATTGTCGTCCCCAGATGGCTACCAAGCTTTTGTGTGTCTTCTTCTTTCATATCATTATTTTACAGGAAATACAGACACACAGCATACAGACCACTTGTACGGATGTGCTGGCATTTTTTAGGGAAGGAGATTCGTGTTGTTCTCCCATCCTATGCAGTTAAGGAGGATTCGAGAAGCTTTTCCATCTGAACAGTATCAAGGGTTTAAATTACCAAGACTGTCAGAATGTGGACTGTGTATGCCAAGTCAAAGTATCATTTCTGCAAAGTTTTATTGAAACAGGGTTCAGTCCTGTCTGTTTTGTGGCTGAATGGTGAACATTTTGGAATTCCAGCATACATTTTTCTGGTTTATGGTATTAACTACAATCCTGGATGAAATTTTGCATTGTTCGGATTGACCTCGATGATTATACAATATCTGTTCAGAAGTTTTTAAAAGCCTTCAGTTCCCCCTCCAAGTTTGGGAAGTACATAACAGTAATAAATAATGTAAACTCAACTTAATTTTTTGTATGCATTCTATTCTCTCTTGCTGTCACTTCTAGTAGCCTGCCAACAAAATCTGGATGATTGAAATGTCAAATATACTAGCCTAAAATAGAAGAACAGATTGAATAAAGTAGCCTAAACCACTATGTCAATGGGATCTGGAGAGCTTACGCTTTCATTTTGAATAAAAGTGTAATGAAAATAAATCTGAAATTGTTCATAAATCCATTGAATATGAAGGTTACTTGATAATAAATGTGAAAAAAAATCACATTTTATCCCATGCGGGGAACAAACAGCAAATTTCTGTCAATTCATTTCAAGAAATACCAAAAATTGGCAACCTGTTTGAAACACGAAATTTGCATACAAATATTAAGTCAGCATAAAATTAATATTTATGAAGTCTAAGCTGTCTAGAGAGGAATACTTGTCATTGTAAGACTTTAGCAACTTCCCTAAAGGCTGGTAGCGACCTGTTAATTAACACTGCTCTGCAGCTGTGCCAAAACATCCAGTGAACAGACGATTCACAGAGTCGATTGCTCCCCACTACAATGGGAGGCCATCAACCAATTCAGCAAAGCTTTTGAAATCTGCTTCGGTGTTGTTTTATGGCATCCTCTTTGTTCGGATGAACATAGGAGCTTGCAAGTGGTGGTGGCTCTTCTCTGACAGGAACAGGACACTCCTCTCTCAGAGTTCCACTTCTGCAGAAGTTGTGCAAGCAGTCAAAAAGTTCCCATACGTAATCTGTAGAACAGTAAAGATATGAAGAATCATATAATAATAGTTCATAAAAACATACCATTTAGATAGAGGCACTCCATTTCGGTCAATAGTCATGGCAATGCAAAAATGTCAGTCAAGTCTTTGGATGCCCAACTAAGGCCACAACTGATACACCTCGATTGGTGTGGATACATGGGTCAGTTTTTACCTGAGAACTTGTGCCTGACAATACCAATATATTTTTGACTGTTTGTGCACCTAATATGGAGGGTGTACCCCATATAAAATAATGCCCTGCCCTACCGACCATGAACGGTCTCCCGTAACACGGTCGGTCCAGGTCTGGAACCACTCCCATAAGTTTAATACAAAGCAACAATGCCAAAAAACATGAGCGGTACTCTCTAAGCTGTCACAGCCGGTCCTTGGGCAAAGTCCATCACCCAATCGCCAATGATATCTTTTGAGGTTGGTCACCAAGGCACCGTGTGCAATTCTCCATGCAAGATCACGGAGCCTGCAACCATTCAGCCTTGAATGCACCGAACGCCATACTTCGGCAGAATGACGTCCCT
>JAIPMN010263544.1:0-10000 GCA_020650975.1 Apostichopus californicus
GTCTTCACATCATGTGAAAATCTATAGACGTATTCACTTCTTAAGATTTTTATATTTTACTCTAAGACTTCAAATTAAAATAACTTACCCTTGACTTCAATAGAGAAACGAAAAAGAAGTCTAAATATTATCGTAAATTAACGTTACTGAAGTGAAAATTTATGTACGTTACCGCAAGTCTGTTGTTTAAGTACTCAACGTGCGAGAGCATAGTTTAGTGTAATGAATACAGCCAGAACAATATGCTGCATTAAAAAAATTAGCTGCATTTAAAATGTTTCCACTGCTTGTCTGTACATTGACTTAGTAAAAAAAAACTTCAAATTGGCAGCATTTTTTTCATCGAGAGGTCTTCACATCATGTGAAAATCTATAGACGTATTCACTTCTTAAGATTTTTATATTTTACTCTAAGACTTCAAATTAAAATAACTTACCCTTGACTTCAATAGAGAAACAAAAAAGAAGTCAAAATATTATCGTAAATTAATGTTACTGAAGTGAAGATTTATGTACGTTACCGCAAGTCTGTTGTTTAAGTACTCAACGTGCGAGAGCATAGTTTAGTGTTATGAATACAGCCAGAACAATAAGCTGCTTATTTAATAAAAAGGATTAATTGATGTTGGCATATTACCCTAGTCGTCGTGAATCCTCACAGATTGGAGTAACCTTAATTAGAGGTGGCTACGATATTGTTTTGAACCTGGTTTCCGGTCTACTCTACCAATCGTTTGCTAACTATTCTAATTCAGTTACATAACTTTAAAGAGAAATTCTTTGTTTTGTACTTTTCGAGCCCGTTACCGTATGTGTAAGGTAATTGTAACTATGGATCATGAGATAGAGAGTGTGTCACTAATCAACGTTTTATTTACACATCACCGTTCACGGCTTCGTATATGTGTTAATATCTATCAAACTTGAGCCTTGTTTTATAAGATCATTACATTTGATGATTTACTCAAATGTAGTATATTTTTACTCATTATGTTGCAAGTTTGGTAAGAAGATTGGTTACGTTTGGTACGTCAGTTTACATCTTATATATCCTCTTGTTACATGAAAAAAATGTCACTACTTGTCTGTAATTTGACTTAAATTAAAACAAAGATCATTTTGGCAGGATTTACTTCATCTACGTGTTCTTCACTTCATGTCCATGTCTAGACGTATTTTCTTGTAGAGATTGTGATCACTTTACTATCAATCTTTAAATTAAAAGGTCTTACCATTCTTCCCTATATAGAAAAAAAGAAGCCAAAATATTATCGTAAATTAATGTTACTGATGTGTATATTTCTTTTATGTTTCAACAATTCTCTTTTTTTCGAATCCTCAATCAAAACATTATCGTAAATTATTGTTTCTGAAGTGTATATTTCTTTTATGTTACAACAATTCTCTTTTTTTTTCAAATTCTCAACATGCAAGAGCATAGTGAAGTATTATAAATACAGCAAGAACGATCGGCTATTAATGTATTGAAATGTATTACGTGACGTTGGTACAATACTCCGACGTCATGAATCCATACAGATAGTTGATCAACTTAATTCTGAGGTGCACACACCATTGTTTAGAACCTGATACGGACGACTCTCACAAATCGTCTTTTCAACATTCTTACTCAGTTGTATAAACTAAATGAGAAATTCTTTCTTTTCTACTTTTCACACCCGTTACCGTATGTGGAACTCCATTTGTAACTCTGAATCATGATATACAGAATATATCACCAATAAACGTTGAATTTAGACATTTCCTTCACAGCTTTGTATTTGTTAATATCTATCAAACTTGAGTCTTGTTTCACCAGATTATAACATTTGATTATTCACTGAATTGTAGTGTACTTTTTACTTACTATTTTGCAAACTGGCTAAGAAGATTGGATACGTTTCGGTACGTAAGTTCACGCCTTATACATCTTTTCATAACTTAAAGATGTTTCCACTACTTGACTATACTTTGACGTAGTTAAAAAATTTCTTTTGGCAGCATTAATTCATCACGGTGGTATTCACCTCATGTGAACGTCTATAGATTTATTCATTTCTTAATAGTTACTACTATAATTTTACTACAAAATTAAAATGAAATTTCAAATGAAAATCAATAGCAGAAAGTAAATTTAGTGTAGTGTACACTTTTATGTTACAACAATTATCTGATGAAAGTAGGCAACATTCGAGGACAAAGTAAAAAGTGTTGATTTCAACCAAACGAGGCTGCTTCTAATGTAATACAAATCACTAAGTGTCGTGGTCGCATATCCGATGTCGCTGTATTAAAGCAATCGACATGCTAGAATGGAGCATACTATTATAGACAGGGGCGGCGATATGTTTCCAATATATTTTGAGGGACATTTGCTTGGGTACAGGCACGTAGCAACTTTCATCCCCAAAATTGTTCGCGCACTTCGTGATATGTATATTACTATCTAAGCGGAGCGCCACCATCGGTTGGCGCGCAGCGTACAAGGAAATTTCTGGTTTTGGTAGCCCCCAGATCACCGGAAATGGCACTTCTCGGGCTTGAAAATTACCAACCAGATGTACCCTTTTGACTGAGAACCAAGTTTTTCCCAATAGTTTTTTTTTCTTCATCCATAACCTTTTTCAAGATTGTCACCAGTCACACATCATGTTCGACCTCATCGCATCTTCTGTGGATCATTGATTTTGTAGGTAATACTACGTAACGGCCCACAATACCTGTCAGCCCCACTTTTCAAGGTTTTAAGCCCATTAATTGCACGAGTAGAGGGAAGTATGATGAAGAATGTTGGTCAGGGAATTTTTGAAAATTCAGACACAGTTAATTTATTGGTGTACAAATATTAAAACCTCTTATGGCTACTATAAAACATCGATATCATAAAGAATACAAAAAATATGCTCGAGGGGGGGGTGGCGGTCTCCCCTTCGCCCCTGGCTACGCGCCGGCGGTTAGAAATCTTGTAGAAACAGGCCAAATGGAAACACGTTGAACCCATATCGATGTGGATCATATATATGATTACACTCATACACAAGAGATGTACAGACATTATGATAATAATCATGAGTGACAACATGCTATACGGTCACAGGTCACAGAAACGACCACGAAGAGTCATTTACCTCATGCAGCATGTGCTGGAGGAAGTTTTAGCCACCGCCAAATATGATTTGGATAAATAATCTCACGCATTATTTTCTATTTATAGCCACACAAAAAGACTATGCCACCAAATATTGGGGGGAAATTAGATACTATATCCCCCCACCTAAAATATTGGGGCATGTCCCCCCCCCCCGATCCCCCCCCCATGATCGCCGCCCATGGCTTATAGATACAGTCTGTCTGATCAGGTCTGTCAAAGTAGTAATGAAATGTCTTACCAGAAGCTTGTGTAAAATTACATAGGAAACAGAAAATAATATAAAATAAAACGTTACACTATAAGCGAGGTCAGAGAAGACTGTTATGATTACAACAACATGAATCAGCCATTCCATCAATGCTAAACATAAAGTAATGGTGGTGAATATCCGCTGTCGCAGTGAACTCACGAGATAACAGTCACTTCTATCAAAGTTTATGCATCATTGCTTGAGAACGCAGAATTCATCGACCCTCTTTTTGCAATTCATATCATTCTTATTCAGTTGTAAGTTTTAAGAGGATCCCATTGTTTACTGTTTTTCTCACCCGCTGCAGTCGCGAGAAGTTAATTTTGTGTTAAATAAGGATCAGTGGCATGTACCACAACAAAACACAATAGATATACAAAGTTAATTCATATTTACTATTCCGATATTAAAGTGGATACGACTATAACCAAACACAGTTTGATTTATTTTACGAGGAGAACCTTGCAAAATATGAATAATTGGGTTGTCAAAGCTCTTCCACTATTGTTCAGCACCAAATATGTTACTGTATTTTTAAAATGTGTGCCTGTTTATTCAGTTTTGTACATTTAATTGTCATTAAACATAATCGACAGTTTACTTGTAACTTCTTAAATGTCTGTACACGACGCTATGTTGCTATAATTGTAATTTAAACTTCTAAAATTAAATGAATTTTCTAGCACCTTTTCTTTATGGAGAAAGGGGAAACATAAATTAGTAAATATATAAACTTTTAAGGAAAATAAAGATACTGAAGTGTACTCTGTTTGCCACATTTTTAAAACTTTAAGAAGTTTCCACTGCTTTTCTGTACATTGATTTAGTATGAACAAAACTTCATTTTGGCAGCATTTACTTCATCGAGGGGGTCGACACTTCATGTGAATGTCTATAGACGAATTCACTTCTTAATATTTTGATATTTTACTCTAAGAATTCAAATTCAAATTTCTTACCACTGACTTCAATAGGGAAACAAAAAAGAAATCAATATATTATCGTAAATAAACGTTACCGAAGTGAAGATTACTTTACAGTACAGCAAATATATTGTTTATGTACTCAACTAAGAGCATACTATAGTGTTAGGATTACAGCCAAATCAGTCATCTATTAATGTAATACAAATCCCTAAGTGACGTGGTCGCATATCCGACGTCACTGTATTAAAGCGATCGACATTCTTTAATGGAGCATGCTGTGATAGATACAGTCTGTCTGATCAGGTCTGTAAAAGTAGTAATGAAATGTCTTACCCGAAACTTGTGTAAAAATATATAGGAAACAGAAAATAACATAAAATAAGAACGTTACACTATAAGCGAGATCAGAGAAGACTGTTACGATAACAACCACATGAATCAGCCATTCATTCAATGCTAAACATTTAGTAATGATGGTTAATATCCGCTGTCGCAGTGAACCCACGTGATAACAGTCACTTCTATCAAAGTTTATGCATCATTGCTTGAGAACACAGAATTCATCGACCCTCTATTTGCAATTAATGTCATTCTTATTCAGTTGTAAGTTTTAAGAGAATCCCATTGTTTACTGTTTTCTCACCCGCTGCTGTCGCAAGAAGTTCTTTTTGTGTTTAATAAGGGTCATCATAGGAAAGAGCATACTATAGTGTTAGGATTACAGCCAAATCAGTCAGCTACTAAATGTAATACAAATCACTAAGTGACGTGGTCGCATATCCGACGTCACTGTATTAAAGCAATGGACATGCTAGAATGGAGCATGCTGTTATAGATACAGTCTGTGTGATAAAGTCTGCCAAAGTAGTAATGAAATGTCTTACCCGAAACTTGTGTAAAATAATATAGGAAACAGAAAATAACATAAAATAAGAACGTTACACTATAAGCGAGATCAGAGAAGACTGTTATGATAACAACCACATGAATCAGCCATTCCATCAATGCTAAACATAAAGTAATGGTGGTGAATATCCGCTGTCGCAGTAAACTCACGTGACAACAGTCACTTCTTTCTAAGGTTTATGCATCATTGCTTGAGAACGCAGAATTCATCGACCCTCTTCATGCAATTCATATCATTCTTATTCAGTTGTAATTTTTAAGAGGATCCCATTGTTTACTGTTTTCTCACCCGCTGCAGTCGTAAGAAGTTCATTTTGTGTTAAATAAGGACCAGTGGATGTACCACAACAAACCACAATAGATATACAAAGTTCATTTCATATATACTATATTCTGATATTAAAGTAGACACGACTGTAACCAAACACAGTTTGATATATTTTACGAGGAGAACCCTGCTAAATATGAATAAGTGGTTTGTCAAAGCTCTTCAACTATTTTTCAGCACCAAATATGTTAATGTCTTTTTAAAAATTGTGTGCATGTTTAATCAGTCTTGTACATTTAATTTTCATAAGACATAATCAATAGTTTACTTGTTACTTCCTAAATGTCTGTAAACAACGCTATGTTGCTATAACTGTAATGTAAGCCTCTACATTTAAATGAAGTGTCTAAAACCTTTTATTTAAGGAGAAAGGAGAAACATAAATTAGTAAATATATACAAATTGAAGGAAAATAACGATACTGAAGGGGACTCCGTTTGCCACATTTGTATAACTTTAAGAAGTTTCCACTGCTTGTCTGTACATTGACCTAGTATAAACGAAACTTCATTTTGACAGCATTTACTTCATCGAGGGGGTCGACACTTCATGTGAACGTCTATAGACGTATTCACTTCTTAATATTTTGATATTTTACCATAAGACTTCAAATTAAAATTACTTACCCCTGGCTTTAAAAGGGGAAACAAAAAGAAGCCAAAATATTATCGTAAATTAATGTTAACAACCACATCAATCAGCCATTCATTCAATGCTTAACATAAAGTAATGGTGGTGAATATTCGCTGTCGCAGTTAACTCACTTGATAACAGTCACTTTTATCAAAGGTTTATGCATCATTGCTTGAGAACACAGAATTCATCGACCCTCTTTTTGCAATTAATATCATTCTAATCCAGTTGTAAGTTTTAAGAGGACCCCCTTGTTTACTATTTTTCTCACCCGCTACAGTCGCGAGGAAGTTCATTTTGTGTTAAATATGGATCAGTGGAGTGTACCGCAACAAAACACAAGAGGCATTCAAAGTTCATTTCATATATACTATTCCGATATTAAAGTGGATACTATAACTAATCACTGTTTGATTTATTTTACGACCAGAACCCTGCTTAATCTGAATAAGTGGGTATGTCCAACACTTCCATTATTGTTCAGCACCAAAATATGTTACTCTCTTTTAAAAAAAATGTGTGCCAGTTAAATCAGTATTGTACATTTAATTATTCATTCAAACATAATCAACAGTTTTCTCATTACTTCTTACATGTCTGTACGTGACGCGATGTTGCTATAATTGCAATGTAAGCCTCTAAAATGAAATAAGGTGTCTAGCCCCTTTCTTTATGGAGAAAGCATAACAGATAAATAGTAAATAAATAACCATTCAAAGAAATCAACGTTACTGAAGTGTACTCTGTTTGCCACTTTTTATAACTTGAAGGCGTATCCACTGCTTGTCTGTACTTTGACGTAGTTTTTGACAGCAATTACTGCATCGATGGGTCTTCGCTTCATGTAAATGTGTATAGATGTATTCACTTCAAATTGTTTTGATTTGTTTTATATACAACTTCAAATTAAAATATCTTACCCAGGGCTTCAATAGAGAAACAAAAAAGAAGCCAAAATATTATCATTAATTGACGTTACTGAAGTAAAGATTTCTTTACGGTACAGCAAATCTATTGTATTAAGTAATCAACTTGCGAGAGCACACTATAGTGTTTTGAATACACCCATGCAGAACAATAAGCTGTTTATTTAATAAAAAAAAATTAAGTGATGTTGGTATATAACCCTTCTTGTCGTGAATCCTCACAGATTGGGGAAACCTTAATCAGAGGTGGCTACGTTATTGTTTGGAACCTGATTTCCGGTATATCCTACACATCGTCGACAAACCATTCTTACCAGTTATATAACTTTAATGAGAAATTCTTTGTTTTGTACTTTTCGAGCCCGTTACCATCTGTGTAAGTTAATTTGTTACTCTGGATCATGAGATATAGAATATGTCACTAATCAACGTTTTATTTGCACAGTATCGTTCACCGCTTCGTATATGTGTTAATATCTATCAAACTTGAGCCTTGTTGTATCAGATCATTACATTTGATTATTCACTGAACTGTAGTATACTTTTTATTCATTATGTTGCAAGTTGGCTAAGAAGATTGGTTACGATTTGGTAAGTAAGTTAATATCTTATACATATTTTTGGAAGTTGATTACGTTTCCACTGCTTGTCTGTACTTTGAATTAGGTAAAACAAATCTCATTTGACAGCATTTACTTCATCGAGGGGTCTTCACTTCATGTGAATGTCTATACATTATATTTTTTCTTTTCTACTTTTTCACACCCTTTAATTCACACCCTTTAATTCATCGAGGAATTGTTCACTTCATGTAAATGTGTACTAATGTATTCACGTCTTAATATTTTGGTTTCAACAAATCTCCTTCATGAGATTTAATGGATACCATTATGACTACAGCCAACACAATTAGTCATTCTGTCATTACAAAGCTTACATCATGTCGGTCGAAATGAGTCCACTTAAAACCCGTATTTAGAAGTCGATGTTACACATTATGGTATTTGAACGTTCGGTGAGACCATCTATTTTCACTTTGCTTTCGTCTACTTTTTAAAGTATTTCCATTACCGTGGACACAATCCTGCACAACCCCTGACGTACATTCCTGCACAATTACATAGACAAAATCCTGCGCAATGTCCTGTGAACAGTGCTTCACAATCCTGGGCAATGATAAGATGAACACAATCCCGCACAATGCCATGAACACAGTGCTCCACAATGATGCAAAATCATGTGCAGCGCCAAGAACACAATTCCCTGTAAAATCCTACACAATCCTGATGTGGTCATAGAGTAGCATACTATAATATTTTTAATTTAGCAGTCCAAAATTCAGGGTTCCTCGCCGAAACACGTGACAACGTTAGCAGCGAGAAAATGGCGTCAAGAGAAGCCAACACAAGACGTGTTTTTTACTTACGGCAAGATTCCGAAACTGTAGAAAAGTCGAAAAAGAAATGTGGATTGTTATACAATTTCTTTATGACGTCAGAGAACATTGTTACAAGACTAGCGGAGGAATATATTAAAACAAAATATGAAGCGTATTCAATACAAAGATAAAAGACATTTTTGGGCGTTAGCGCATTAGTTCAGTTTTCCAATATAGTTCAATGCATTATATCATCAAGTATTCAAAATTAAATATTTGGATGTCCACACAATGTAATATGTTGTTGTTTTATCAACTAGATATACCCACATTGATCGCAGAGTTGAAAGAAATCTAATTGGAGCAAAGAAGAGAATGGCAAAATAACGGTAGCATTTTATTTTTTAATATTCCACAGTGTTATGACGCCTTTTAGATCATTTCCTTTTTCCTGCTCAAAATCATTAAATTCTTGAAAATAAAATAGGATCATATATAGCATTGTATTTTGTGCTTTGCGCAGCTGAGACGTGACATCACAAACATAACCAGCAACCTGAAATACAAACTGGCGGCGTAATAGATCCAGAATTTTTCAAACCTCAGTGAGTCCTTTGAATTGCAGTTCGAAACGCAGTTTTTCTAACGACATTATTAGCAACATTACTTGGAATCTGAAAAGTGACATTGTCAATATGCTTAATTATTGGAATGTGGTATAAAATAAGAAATGCCGCAAGACGAAATGGCGATTTGCTTATTATCTCATCTCCCTGCATGTAATGTTTAGGGAGATGAGGTGTGCGGAAGGGTGTGTGAGTGAGCAAAGAACTGTCGCCAACTCCTCCTAGACCGTAAGTCCGATCAACTTCAAACTTGGTGGATAGGTGACTGACCGTGTAAACCCGTGCCAATGTAATTGATGACGTCATAAGTCAAAGTTGAGATGTCAAAGGTCAAGAAACTCTTTTTAGCCATTTTCTGTTTGTCAACATGTAGGGAAAAGGCTTTAAAACCACACCATATGTAGAGGATGATGGGACGGATTTTAAAATAGTACTGCTTTAGATGTTTAGGGTTGAGGACAAAGGTCATCTGAGGTGAAAGGTCAATTTGGCCTAACTATAGCAAAATAATGCATTCAGTAGCAACCCAACCATCACTTCCGTCATGGAGGGGATGGGATTTGTTACTCCATGGATTGCCCTCTTGTTTCTTTTCTTTCTTTTTTGGCTTGACCTGAAATCGACATGAGTTCATTAGGAAATGAAAAAATTACATTGATATTTTCGAGCGCATCATTTGTTATGACTAGAGGATGGTAAGGTTCTTTTGTAATAACGTGGCTGTAACGAATATTTGGCGATGGAATGCAAGTGAAGCGATAACAAGAACACTGGCCTTCACCGAGAGGTCCGGGTCATCGTGTAAAGAACGTAGTTCCAGATTACATTCTAGTCTACATTGCCACACCTTTAAAATGGGTTGAAAATTTTAACAGT
>JAIPMN010263544.1:15000-20297 GCA_020650975.1 Apostichopus californicus
ACTTTCTGATATCTTACATGAGCCTTTGGCACTTCATAATGACCAAAAACCTTTTCTCGACTCAATGTCATTTGACCTATGACCTAAGAACACGTGACATTCGATGCTTTATGATAATTGATAACTGATGCAACATAAACATTACTTTCTGATTTCTTACATGGGCCTTTGGCACTTCATAATGACCAAGAACCTTTTTTCGACTTAATGTCTTTTGACCTATGACCTACGAACACGAGACGTTCGATGCTTTAGGATAATTGATAACTGATGCAACATAAACATTACTTTCTGATTTCTTACATGAGCCTTTGGCACTCCATAATGACCAAGAACCTTTTCTCGACTTAATGTCCTTTGACCTATGATCTAAGAACACGTGACCTTCGATGCTTTAGGATAATTGATAACTGATGCAACATAAACATTACTTTCTGATTTCTTACATGGGCCTTTGGCACTTCATAATGACCAAAAACCTTTTCTCGACTTAATGTCCTTTGACCTATGACCTAAGAACACGTGACCTTCGATGCTTTAGGATAATTGATAACTGATGCAACATAAACATTACGTTCTGATTTCTTACATGAGCCTTTGGCACTTCATAATGACCAAAATCATTTTCTCGACTTAATGTCCTTTGACCTATGACCTACGAACACGAGACGTTCGATGCTTTAGTATAATTGATAACTGATGCAACATAAACATTAATCTCTGATTTCTTACATGAGCCTTTGGCACTTCATAATGACCAAAATCATTTTCTCGACTTAATGTCCTTTGACCTATGACCTACGAACACGAGACGTTCGATGCTTTAGGATAATTGATAACTGATGCAACATAAACATTACTTTCTGATTTCTTACATGAGCCTTTGGCACTTCATAATGACCAAAAATGATGTTTTCGTAATACGAATTAACCCCTGACCTTTGAGCCTATGACGTCGTTAGTCATGTAGGCACTACATCTCATGCCCGGGCACATACCAAGTGTCTGAATTCCACCGACCGCCAGGTGACAGTGTAGCTCGTGAAACGACTTTTCGCAAAAAGAAAGGTTTTCAAACTACTTCAGATTCGCATGTTGGGTCTGTGGAAAGGCATATCATGTAGCGCCTACGTGATGTACAACGGCAAGGTTCAAACTCGGTTTTCACTTTTTCAAACTCCGTCTGGCTCAAAGACTTCAAACTTGGTGGGTGTGTATCAGCGCATTGTATGTATTACCACGGTGCATTGACAAATGACCGCAACCCTCAAAACCCATGTAGAATGTCAGCTTATGTATTAATTTAAACCAGAATGCAAAATACATTGATGTTTCGATGAATTTATTGCACTAGACTTCTCCTTGTTAACCAGAAATAGCTGTTACAATGTAAATGTCCCGAACCATTATTTTGATGTACATTTACACTATGACACGATAAACGCAGGTCATTCTACAGTACGTACCAATCCACACAACCAAAAACAATGGGGAATTGTACTCAATGCGATACACCCACACACCAAATGTGAGAAGTATCCATGATTCTTATCTTTAGATATCATGTTAAATGGTTTTCGGAGTTTGACCTCTGGCGACCACAAATCAGATTTGACCTCACAAGCAATAGGATTCTAGTACTCAATATGGCAAATCCATATACCATGTATGAAAAGTATCCATGATTTCTACCATGAGAAATCATGTTTTAAATGATTGCTGACGACCCAGATGACCTTTGACCTCCACTTAAAATAATTGAACTCTTCTATTTAATATAACGCATCCACATTCCAAGTATTAAAAGTATAACTGTTTCCTAACTTGAGATATTGTGTTAACAATGTTTTTAACATTTGACCTCTGGTGATCTCAGATGACCTTTGATCTCCGTGAAACACTATATGTGTCTTATGCTTGATATGAAACATACAACTGCCTTAAAGTATAGAAAGTATTCTTACTATATATCATGAGATATCGTGTTTACAAGGTTTCATTGTTTGACATCTAGTGACCTTCCAGATGACATTTCACCTCCACCAAAAGCAATAGTGCTCTTTAACTCGCTACAATGCATTCACATGCTAAGTATGAGAAGTATTTATGCTTTCTAACTGGAGATGTCATGTTTACAAGGTTTTCAAAGTTTGACCCCTGGTGATCTCAGATGACCTTTGACCTCCACCAATAAGAATGGGGTTCGTCTACCTTATATGGGGTATCTACATGCCAAGTTTTAAACGTATATCTGCGATATCGTGTTTACAATCTGGGCGTCACACACGAACTTGCACACACGCCCACACCAGCGCCACCATAACTACGTATATCAGGTCAACCAAATGTTCAAACCAGGTCAAAAGTTAATTTGGCATTTGAAAATCCGCCCTTTAGTAAGACTGCCGTTTATTTTTCGTCACTGGCCATTACTGCACCTTTTTAGGTTATTAGTCTGGAACATTAGCCTGTGTGTTACGTAATAGCCTTGCTAAGGGAACGAGCATGGAAAAGTCACTTCCTTAGCTCAAATTTCCCCGATCTACTGCGAGAGCCTATTTAATGCCCCAGGCAGGTAAACTGTTATGGCAGTGGTATTAAAGGGCGCATTTTCAAATGAGCTCAGTTTAGGCGAAAGACTTCCTGTTTTATGATAAATAATTAGATTGATAGAATACAAAAATGATGTGTGCAAAGGTATGGGAAGTTTAGGGTATATTCGTGATAATGATAGTGAAAACGTCAGAGGTAAGAGTTGAAACGATAAGGAAAAAACAGGTATTGGGTCATTACGCGTATACCAAAATAGCCGAAACCCTAAAACCAACGTGTGATATTGGAGTATGAAAGTTTACATTATATTAAAACCCCTGATGGCACGTGATCAATGGAGATCAAAGGTCAAAGTAGGTCAGATTCATGCAAAACAGAATGTGGCGAACTACTTCTAATTTCGTTAACCCCAACCTTGATGTCTCTGGTTATAAGATGTAGTGCCTAAGTGAGTATTGAACAATAAAGGTCAATGGGTCAAACTCGGTCAAGTTTCTTTGCGATTCAAAATGGGGAAAGATGTGTCACAAAAGCCTCTTAAATCTGAAATGAGTATTGCAGTGGCTGAAGTTGAAGTGCAATACCCATGTAGGAAGTATTGACTGTTTGAAATAATTGTTTAACTTAAATTATAGAGCGAATTAATTTAACATAAAATGTGAAAGTTCATGAAGTCAGTGAATTTCAAGACCGATGTAACTCAAACGTGGTGATTGCATGACGATCCATGTGCCCACAGATTGAAGTGTTCGTATACCCAATTATGGTCTGCAACGCTATGGATTACATACTTCTTAACACCTTTTAAAATGGTGAGAATGCAAGGAATACCCTAATTAAAAATGAGCAATATCATCCGCCATTACCCAGCTCACTCCTCTCTTTCACTTCCATCCCTCCATCTTCGGCCTGTCTCCACCTCTTTCTATATCCTCTCTCTCTCCACCTAGCGTGCTCCTGTCTCTCTAATATATTTACATATTACTTCGTATTCTGAATAGGAACAACTTGTGTGCATAGTTAGTAGAAGAGCACCACATAATGTTATCTCAAAGGCTCGTTTACATTTTTCAAGTTTTAAACATCGATGTTTCACTGCCATGTACTTGGCATGGAAAATTATTCGAACTTAACCAACGTTAAGTGCGCAAAGACGGTATTTATGTAAACAATATAGATTACTAAAGAAGATTAAGAGATTACTTACTTATGCATTCAAGTGCATAGCAGCCAGTCAGTGTAATCCACAAGAACGCGTACAGTTTCATGATTGGTATTTCGAATGGTATGTCGACCTGTAGACCAATAATATATAATTTAAAAAAAGTGATAGAGAGTCAGTACCAAGAAATTGGAAGGAGAAATGTCTACAAAAAATATAATTATTAACCAATTCTACAGATTACTCATTGCAAATTAAGCAATAAATATGAGATAAATATCCACTTTATATTGAAACAAACATATGCATGATGCATATTAATTTGTCAAAGTATAGAAAGCCACATAAGTTTACATAAAAGCAAAGAAGATTTTACTAGTATGCCACAACTTTTTCTACAGACAGATGAGAAACGGGGAATCTGTGGTATGTGAATGTGTATCTCTGTGTGTGTGGGTCCATGTCTAGGCCTCACAAGTGGTGACATGGGAGAAAAGAGGAACATTTCTGTCACCATTTGTCAAACAATAGCGAACAATAGTCATGGTTTGTCCGGATAGAGGGTTAAATCAGGGAACATTTTGTAGATACAATCATTAATTTATTCATATAGATGCATTGTTTCTCTCTGCACCTCTCTTTCCACCTCATCCCCCACTTTTCCCTTCACTCCCCCCCCCCCAACATCTCCCTGCACCTCTCCGCCCCCAACTCTCCCTTCACCTCTCTCTCTCCACCTCTCCCTTCCTACCTCTCCTTTCACCTCGTTCTCTCCACTTCTCCCTAAACCTCTACTTTTACCTCTCCCTCCAAATTGTGCTCACGAAGACAGGTAGTTGTTTACACAGTGAAATTATCTTACTACTTTCTTGATATGATCAACTTAACAAGTGAATGAAGACCAACGTTTGTTGTTGATATAAAACAAAAGTGAGACATTATATTAGCCATCGAAAATATTGAAATATATCATATTTAGTGCATAGTTTGTGTTTTTGTTTAAACTGTCTATTTACTTCTTCCAATTCTTCATCAATTCTTGCGAGGCAGGATCAGTTTCCCCTCTTCCTAATATATGGAATGGGAATACTGAGATTATTAACTCCTCGAGTTGTTTAATAATTACCTTCTGTTGCTAATTTTATTTAATCTTATGTATTATTAAACTTACCTCAAATAAAACAGTCGTAATTTCTAGTTGAAGGAAAGTCACAATTTTGTTAATTCCAAAGTGTATTACGCAGTAAGGTTCT
Source organism: Apostichopus californicus (assembly GCA_020650975.1). Taxonomy (NCBI): domain Eukaryota; kingdom Metazoa; phylum Echinodermata; class Holothuroidea; order Aspidochirotida; family Stichopodidae; genus Apostichopus; species Apostichopus californicus. Next base: position 19,969 of record JAIPMN010263544.1, read on the forward strand.
GTAAGTTTTGTGACCGTATCCTTGTTCTTTCATAGACATGTACGATTACCAAATCAGTTACTAACCTGTGTCGTCAGCGAAGCAAAGATAGCACGTCAAATTTGATTGGCCAATAAACCAATCACGCGATTATGCCGAAAAGGTTTGGAAATGAAAACCATATTCGCCATCGCACTACCAGCAAAAGATAACTGATATCAAGATTGACATAGCAAGTATTAGTGAAGTAACAAGGAAAGAAGAGAAACAATTGCAACTACAAAGATCTCTACAACAGTCGGAAAGAATTCCCTGACATATTAACTAGTGAAATCGAAGACCACATTGAA
>JAIPMN010263555.1:0-10848 GCA_020650975.1 Apostichopus californicus
AAGCTTCCACCGTAATTGGATGACACTTGGCGTTTACGGTCACCGCGCCCTCGGTAAATAAGTCATCGCGAACGCGGAAAACTCACGCGTTTAAGGTGGGTCGTAAGCTTACCTTAATCACTAGTTTCAGGAATGGAAACGTAACGGAACAGGCATGGAACGCGGAATTTAAGTCGCATTTACAGACCGAAAACGGCGATTTAAACGCGTGTTTTTTTCCCGTGTTAATAATGTAAAACATATGGATGGGGAATAACATACACCCCTCCTCCCTTCCCATGCTTGGGCCAGAGAGTGCATTCTTTGTGTCAATGTAAACCATGTTAATTAATTACAAAGTGGTTGTTAAAAAATATGGAAAGCTTTAAATTAACTCTTACAGAGGTGACAGAAAGTGGATTGGAGAGTTCAACCGGTATACCAGTATTTTGGTTCCCAAACTTCCTCCCACAGAGGCACTGCCCCCCTCTCTCTCGCTCTTTCTTCCGTAAATCGAACTTGATGTTTAGGTTGGCATTAAAGGCTTCAGGTGTTTTCACTAACTAAACTGTTTACATATAAACTGTCTTGAAAAGTTGAAATATTCTCACAATGCACAGATCTGCTTCTACCTTATGTATTTAGGGCATGCTTACTATATATGCAGATCATGCAGACAGACATGTCTAGTTATCAGCTTGAGTCACCTTATTCAGGGAAAAATGTACATTCCTTACTGCTTTAATCACATAAATGAAGTGGTCTTGCTTGCATAATATAATTTTTCAACTGACATAGCCCAATGAAATTAGTACAAAAACCAGCATTTAATTGTGGATTTGAGCAGCCTTAATAGCTCTACTCATTCATTTTCAGTTTAACCAATTTTATTGTTAAGGAAAGTGTAAGTCCTTCTACAGCAAAAAAGTTGAACAAGACGGTTTAATTGCTATTTTCAATTCCCAGAGAAGAACAATAATTTTAAAATTTATTAAGGAGTTGCCACTATTCCACTTACCAATATCAAGAAGAGGAGCTTCATATGGCTTTGACACTTAGGTGCTGTCATTTAACACAGTATGTGTGTTAACACTATTCATATAACAATGTGAATATCTGTAATGCAACATTCAATTTATAATTATTCTTATAGGTTCCATAAATATGATAAGAAGGTTAAGTACATCAAGCAAAGAATACATTTTTAAGAAGACATTTGTTAGTTCTTGTTTTGTGAGATCATGTTTTCAACAGAAGTATAGTGGAAACAAATTCACTAGCAAGGAAATTGACTGTAGTATGAAGAGTGGGAAGGGAGGGGGGGTATTGTTAAGTTCCTAGTAATAGTTTCTTTGTCAGGCAACCAACTTCACGTACAAAACAGGTTACACTGTATGTGTAACATGTCATTATAATCAATTTCAATCCTATTTTTTGGAAATTGGTGTAATTCACAGCAGTGCTATTGAAAATGTTGCGCAGATGTATACTTTATACTGTACTAAGAAATTAAAATGTGCCAATACGATTTTTTCATAATCACCATAAGTCTTGGACACTATTAAAGTTGTGGAAATGGATGGCATAACATAATTTGTACCACTAATCACCCATGAAAATTTGCACATAGAAACCATAAAACTGTTGTCCAGCAAATGTTGCATACACTCCTTAGCCAAAAAAATGTTTACTGCACATGTAAACTTTATAGTCCTTCCTTACCCTACATATTTGCCTATCTGTTCCTTGTTTGACAGTCAGCTCCCAGTAGACTGTTACCTTCATGATATCCACTACTGAGAATATTCAATGTCAGGTCATATTTTGACCTGAGTCTCTAACCATATGGAAAGCTTTCTTTGAAATGTACTACTTAAAAATTCAACAAGTTACAGTGTTGGGGTTATCAGCTTAGCCTGAACACACACCTAGCTTCAACCAAATTTGTCACAACTTTTGCAATACATCACACCTTTCACATTTATCAGAACAAAATGCAGTAAAGCCTTAATTATGAGGTAGCTGGAATGAGTCTTCATAAACTGATCTCAAGGTACATGAGCAGGAGAATACTAACTTTATGTTTTAGTTTTCCTCTCAAACAAAACTTGCAGGACACTTTCTTTCATGTAGGCAATATATGCAGTGGCAGATCAGTTGCAGTTGTATTGCAGCAGGCATGTGTTTAAAGACTTTCTAAACTGAAAAGCACTGAACATTCATTATATACTATAACCAGTTTTGCAGAGCATTTCCGCGAGTCTTGATTTTCTGTACATCTTCTAAGAAAGACTCCAAATATGCATTGACAAAGAACATTAGGCGAGGCCTAAGCTTCTTTTCAGGAAAAAACCAACAAAGAAAGCCACCTTTCACTTGACAAAAATGAGTATCAAATATTTGCTTTATGTTTCCATCAACATTTATTTAGTTTTTGGTGTTTTTACGGCACGCAAACTACTTGGAATGAAACAATTTTGCATTTGCACAAATAGTAATGCAGCGGTGATCGATAGTCTTAATTGGTTGAGCTATTGTGTACGAAAGTTCGACTGGTGATCAGCTACTAGTTCAAGAAAACATTTTATGCCATTCTAACGCATTTGGTTGAATAATCGTGAAGTTACCATCCAAATTGTGGCTTAGAAAATTACAACCCGGCCATTATGAAACACAAGACCGGGATGTCGGCCTAGTTTGGGTGCATAATCACTAATGTTACTAGTACGTTATCCGACGATAATCATCACGAAATAAACTAATTCATATTTGGCTTTAGACTAAGATTTACTTTGCTTGAAGAATTAACTCAAGTAAAAAGTTAAGAGTAAATATAGGCCTATTAACTATATGACTTAATCGGGCAAATTCACTTCCCTGTGAGCATGATCTGTCAGCAGGTGATTTGTAAACTCCGCAATACTCACAGGCTTCCCTTGTTCAACTACCTTCTGTGAGACCTTGTCGTCATGAGCATGAAGAAGATAAACTTGCGTAACATTTCGCCTCCTGATTGTTTCTCTTCTACTCCTCGCGGCATCGAATCCATGTGATAGTGGTCTCCCAGGAGCATTTCCAAATCATTTCCTTAAAAATACTCCTATACTTTGATGTCGATTTCCTTAGAAATGGTGATCATGTAACTACGTTCGATGAGGTGTGTATACCTTATGGGTGACGGAGCCCCAGACACGCACAAGCACAGTGTTGTAACTTCATAACTTGGTATAGTAGTATACCCGTGTGTACTTTAATTACCATCCGGGTTTTTGTGACTGGCACAAAACTTTTTCGGTGAGTGACAAACAGCGCCGCCGATTTCTTGTACGCTAACCCATCTTTAAGTGTATTGGTATTCTGACTGGTATTATTCACGTTGCCGTGTTAACGAACCCTATTCTACCCAACTGTTGCTAGCCTAGACAACATAAAATTGCTCACAGGTCTAGCCAGGTTTGTTCAAGTTGTCCCATATTCATAAACGTGACGAAAGTCGAACGTTACTTTTAAAGCCTAGCTATGCTGAAACTGGTGGAAGAGACTACACAAATTGAGATAAACAGCCAATGCAGATAAAAGCTCGTGAATTCACTGCCAAACTAAGACCGTTTTACACAATTATTTCGCATTGAGATAGTCATAGTAAAAATCTAACTAGACGAACTGATAAGTTTCATAAACGCTGCCTGGTCACAACGAAACTACATCCAACCTGAAATAAAAAAGACGGAAAACGTCCAATAGAACCGCTGTACTACAAAGTACACCTTTCAGCACGCAAAATAAGGCTTCCGAGCCGCACGTTGAAACCAATGCAAATATGTTCGTGTTTTCAGTTCTAGATTCTACGGAAGACCATAAGCTCATTTCCAATGGCCAATAGCCTCCTATTCGTATGAGGCGTAACGCACATGTTATCTGATAGGCTGGTATGAGGTAGCTTATAAAGCAATGTTTCAACAATTTGGCGTCTGGTGACTCCAACTGACCGTTGACCTCAATCAAATCTTGTACTGATCGTGTACCAACTACAGAATAAATATGAGATTCGTCCAACCTTCCCTTCTTGAGTTATTGTGTTTACAAGGTTCTCACTAATTGGCCCCTGGTGACTCCAGATATCTTTGACCTCCCCACAAAACAATAAGGTTCATCTACTAAATGTTTTACTCATATACACCAACTATTATATTGGTCCAAGCTTCCCTTCTAGAGATATCGTGTTTACAAACGAGGCGTCACACACACACACACACCCATGTTTGTATTTCATTCCAACCGAGGACCCCATTGTATTTTCCATTGTTCAAATCCACGTACCCTAACTTTAACAATACCCCATACAATAGAATTCTTCCGAGGACGTGGTGATTCTTTAGAAATCACAACCGAGGACCTGAAATTCTTTTGTTCAAGTCCTCGGTCAGATAGAAAAACAAACGCACACATACACACACGCATACGTGACTGCATAGATTCCTCTAGCAAGGAATTAAAAGGATGAATCATATAGTTTGCCTCAAAATTGCTGTACACTACTGGCTTACATATCACTTCAGGCATTTCATAAACATACATACTGTACTTACATACATACTGTACACATTTTCACATGCATGAATGTCTTCCGTGAATGAGGAACATTAGGTGGACAGACATAGTTTTAAGATACTACAGTATACTGTACAGCCACATAGTATAAAGTGTTGTATGTATCAGTAAAATGCATATCCTCTTTTAATGAGGAACATAAGGTGGACAGCAATCACATCATAACTGAAGTTTTCAGTTACTTGTACAAGCTACGCAGTATTTATTACGGCCGGGTTAAAAACTAAGTAGCCTATGTCAAATAGCATACATACTTAATGTTAATACTTAATGTATAAAGTAGGTATATTGTAATTTTCTTCTAGTATGAACGGACCTTTTGTCTACACCATATTGGAATAGCTACAAATATAGATTTGTGCTATTTATTGATTATGTAAATTAATACTTGAGGCAAAATATGAAATCTGTTTCTCCTCTGACACCAACCAACACCGATTTGTACATTCCAAAGTGCGCAACAGGCTTGGGACACAAAAAGCGGGAAACTTTTGTTTATATACAAGCTTCTAAATGCCAAGTTCTTATCTTCCGAAGAAGCAAACTTGATTTAGATTTTTTTTATTTGATCAAGACATTATTACAATGACAAGTGAATGACAAGTGAATAGCGAGTGACGCAACTAGAGCGTGGTCCCTTGTGGGCATATACACATACAAACGTGATGTGTATTTAGTGCATATAATGACATGATGCAGTGATGTCATCGTTAACTTGAGAGGAAACAGAAATATGTTTAAAAGCAAACCAAATAGTAGTTAAATAATGTTGTCAATTTAAAAGAAAAACATTTATATTTAAGTTTATAGCTACAGTGGCCGTAAAAGTGAACAAATCGGAGCGGGCGGGACGATGAACATGTTTCGTATTCTACTTGGCCTAAGCCAAGCCCTCTATACCCCTTTAAGTGCGAGATTTATCCAAAGGTCAGATGACATTGTTTACAAGCTAAATTGTTGAAATATTGTTCAAGCTCTGCCTACTCATGAATATCAATGAGATTGAAATTTTACATGTCATGGGTGTGTGTCCCAGTCTTGACTCTTACAACCACACAAAGTTCGAACACAACCGGACCACAGTTATGGAGATACTGATTAATATATTAATGTACTTACTATGGTGAACCTACAGTACATACCATGTAAAGAGCTCCATTACATTTGAACTTGTTGAGATATCGTGTTTACAAGCTACAGTAAATTGTCAAAATATTGTTTAAGCTCTCTGCCTTCTCATGACGAACAATGAGATCAAATTTTACATGTCATGGGTATGTGTCCCAGTCTTAACTCTTACAACCACCTACTGTACCACTTATGGGCCTAATCAAAGTTAAAGTTGTAGATATGTCTTGTTTATGAGCTAATAATTGCGAAATCCTTGATAGCTTTACCCACTCGTGAATACCAATGAGCTCATATTTTATTTAATGCAAGCATAGGCCTATGCAAAATCGGGTTTACTGTTTCTTGAGAAGCTAATTTGGCAAAATATTGCTCTAAACTCATGAATATCAATGAGGTCAAATTTTATACTTCACAGATGATGTGTCCTAGTCCCAGCTGTTACAATAAGTCAATAACACTCAGTGGCAAGTTTGAACAATAGTGACATTGTACTCTCCATAGGGGATCCACATACCAAGTATGAGCTTCATCAAAGTTGAACTTCTCAGTTCTCAAGATATAGTGTTTACAAGGAAGTGTCACACACAGACAGATAGAAAAACACATATTCACAAGCAGGACTGAATACTCTGTAAATTCCCTTTGCCTCTGGCAAGGAATAGAACAAAAGCCTAAGGGCAATATGGTGCCTTAAATACTAGTTTTTGACCCATAGTTGACCTATGTTGAGCTTGGATCACATGACCGCTATGTTTGGAAACGATCCCATATCCCATTCACAACTAGTCCCAAAATGTTAACGATGTCGGACCCCGTCAGTGGGAACTTCACAAGTTAATGCCCAAAAAACACATTTGACCCATACCTGACCTTTGGTGACCTTGGATCACATAACGGTTATTATGGAAAACGTGCCCCTACTTTCACAACTTGTCCCAATATATCAGTCATGTCAGACTTTGTCACTAGAAGGTGTTGCAAAAATAGCATAAGTGAGCAGTTTTTGGCCCATGAGCGACCTTGAGTGACCTTGGATGACATGACATTTATGTTTGCAAATGATTCCTTACCCCATTCACAACATCAACCAGGGCTCAAAATAATTTCTGGTAACAAGGCCTTTTACAGCACAAGCAGATTTGTTACGAGGGCTGTTATACTGATGATAGGGGTTCTTTTTTGAGTTGCGAGGGCTGTTTTCCTGTATAAGTTGTAGCAACAAAATTGATATAGGCTTTAAATTTGCCTATGCTACAATGTGTTAGTCTATAAAATTCACCAGTATATGTTTCACTTTAAAATGATCAGAATAAAAATATACATCGTTTGAAGATTTCGAAAGATATAGGTATAGGCTTCAAATATGCTCATGTTACAGTGTGTTAGGCTATAAAATTCACCAGTTTATGTGCATAAAATGAACAGAATAAAAATATACATTGTTTGAAGATTTCAAAAAATATAGGTATAGGCTTTAAATTTGCCTTTGCTACAGTGTGTTAGGCTATACAATTCACCAGTTCATGTGTATATAAAAACGATCAGAATAGAAAGAGACATCGGTTGACAATTTCAAAAAATATAGGAATAGGCTCTAAATTCGCCTATGCAACAGCAGGGCTCGAAAAAGATAAGAAATGGGCACGGAATGGCTATCGTTTTTTGTTAACTTTGAAGGATTTTTTTTTATGGGGCACAGCGGCCTTCGGCAAGGGCACGATAGCCATTGCTATCGGTATTCGGTACCGTCGGTTATTTCGAGCCCCGCTACAGTGTGTTAGACTATAAAATTCCGACCTTGGATCACATTACTGTTATTTTGGAAGACGTGCCCCGGCCACTTCATTCACAACTGGTCCCAATACAGCATGGTCGTCAATCCTGGGGGGGGGGGGGCGGGGAAACGTCCCCCACATTTCGATGGGTAGGGACACACTATCAAATGTCCCCCTACACATTTGGAAAAAGAGTAGTGTCATGGCTCTATTTGGTTAGGGCTTACACATCTAAGGATTCATATCATCGAATATCAATCAATGTTGCTGAATGGAGAATTCCACCCAGATCTCGTGAGTTGGTACCCTGAGTTCTCCGACAATCTTAAGCTTAGTCTGCCTTTCTTTCGAGGCCAGTTCCAGTCGTCGTCGGTTGAAGGGTATAGACAAATATTCAAGTCGATGAATCCAGCGGTATTGGCTATGTTTGGTCAAGTCGAAGCTCTCTTGCGGTTGCACCTCTTCTCCCCCGCCAGTTGGACGGAAGCCGAGAGATCTTTTAGCGCTTTGAGGCGTTTGAAGACATGGCTACGGAGCACCTACGGTGTGCCATGTTCACCGCGAACGTCTAGCCCAGTTGAAGCCTGAGGAGTTAGCAGAGAAGTTCGTTGGTTCCTCGGATTACATACGCCGCATCTTCGGGCGATTCCAGCAGAAAACTAGTGCTCTCCGTCATTATTGTAGAAAGTAAAATAACGACTGAAAACTGCATTCAATTATAAACGACTGGGTTAAAGGCAACTAGCTAATTTGACTAACTATTTTAAAAGCTTGCCAACTATGTATACCCAATTCACAATGTGCAATGAACTATGTAAAAGTCTTGCCTCTGTAAAACTGGGGCAAGTACTTCTGTGTAGACCACGAGAGGAGACGGATATATATATTTTGTTAAAGTAACGCACGGACTGTGTCGTCTTTATTATATTATTTCGTTTACTTTATAGTTTTTCCAAGTGTGACTGCCAGTGGCAGGTCCCTGATATTAACTTTAATTTAACTCCGGCCAGCGTCTACAAAATGGTAGCAGCGGTGTGTGTTTTTACCTATCGCTATTTAGTACTCGAAATCTACTACTACCGTATATATTTACACAAACGTTTTGGAACTATCGCTAGAGAAATGGTGAGTTTACTACAAAATTTGGTATAACTTACTCTATATTATTCCCTAAGGATTCGTTCTGCAGGAACATTTGCTATATAATTAGCACTACAAATACAATATTATATACTGTGGAACGAGGACATATTTTACCGCCAACTTCTGCAGCCGTATCATCAATTTTGAGGCAAATATCTCCTATATATTTTCCTCACATTTCTATTTTATATTGAATGGAACTTTCGTCAGCCACATCATTTAAAAGGATAACGGAATAATATTATTGAAAAGTTATAGAGGAAAATATTTGTATTTATTTCCCTCGCAAGAGAACTTGGAAGTTACTTAAATTACGGCAACAATACAAAAACGGTGTTGCCGCTCTTACTCAACTAACGGACGGAAATTACACGTAAGGATAGCACGTTTTATCATAGAAGATGCGTCCATAATTGAGGTAGAAGATCGCCTAGACGTCATTCATCAACCTGACTGAAGTAATCTTGCCCGGAGAAAGAAGTTCATCATACTCTTGAGGTTTCTCGAAGGCGCCATTTTGAAATTTGGCATCATAGGCAGTAATAATCGTTACGGAATTACACCACCGCCGACCGCAGAGTGAACCATGTGACCACACCTCCATAGTCACCATACTCATAGAATGTTATTTACCTGTACCGAAGTTTTTCAAGGAATAACTGGATTTTCTAAGAAGTTTATATTTGTTTGTAACTAGTCTTACATGGATTTTACGGAATGCTACAACTGCTATAGCAAATTGAGGCAGGCGACGTGACGTACCGTATTCATCCGGAAGTGAGACTAACCTGAACTTGTAAGATAATTTGTTGCCTTGTAGGGCAAACGCCGCCCCCCCCCCCTTTTTGACCACCCATTTCATGTTAAAATAGATTGTATCACATTTTTGTAACTTCTACTCAGCCAAGATTTTTTTTTCGCTTTTTGCAAATAACATCTGCCCCATCAATCACTTATTGTAGAAGTTAAAGTTATATTTACCAATACTTCTTACAGTCATTGCTTGACGATTTTTTCTAATTTCGATTAGTTTTCTCCAAACTTCGTTACTTTTATACGTGTTGGAACACCGTATCTAGTGTATAGTAACCATTCACATTTTGATTGGTATATATATATACATATATACTAAATAGTGTATTCGAATTTCTAGCATTTCGTATTTGTTATGTAACATTTAATTGTATAAATTGTTTGGTGTAAGGAGTGTTATATTTTCGTTAGAATTTTTATGTAAGGAGTGTTATATTTTCGTTAGAATTTGGTGTAAAGAGTGTCATATTTTCGTTAGAATTTGGTGTAAGGAGTGTTATAATTTCGTTAGAATTTTAGAGAGTAAATATTCTGGTCTGCCATAACCCGAATTTTTTATAATATTTGTTTTTCGATAGATAGATTTATCATATAGCCTACATATATTTTTCTAATCAATTTTACTGAAACACAGGAAATATTCATATATCCACATAGATTGACATTGTTTGCATGATATATTGATTAGAATCACTTACATTACTATATATTTACTAGCATCCCTTAATTTCCAAGAGGGTAGAACATTCATCATTTGAATACTAATGAAATATTCATAATTATCGTTTGTTATATATTTTTCCACCAATCCATGAATCATAGCCTATTTATATATTATTGCATCATTCAGTATATAGTGTATACATCATAAAAGTGATATTTCACTGGGCTTTTAGATTAGCCAACATTGTCGTTTCAGCAATTAGTACAATTATTTGTTGCTAGATATATTGCCATATTGTATTTTGTACTGTCATATCAATCATGACGGATGCTAAACCCCAAACACGAAACTCTGACTTTTTAGGTTATCGATTAGATTTACCCCCGTTGTTTAGTGGTGATGGTACGGAAGACTTTGGACAATGGATAAGAAGGCTAGAGGTTGCCGTTTCCGCATCTCGTGATACAAGTGAAGCAACTCTACACAACATTTTACCTGCTCGTCTTACCGGAGCTGCATTCAACTTTTGGGACTCTCTAGTAGATGATACCAAAAAGGACTACGTGAAAGCCAAAGAAAAGCTCAAATCAACTTTTGGGAATCGTCTACTTACAACAACATTGCAAACCAACATGCGAGCCAGACCCAGACTAACAGGCGAACCATTGGAAGTGTATGCGGCTGAACTGTCTAAAATGGTAGCTGAAGCATTCCCGAAGTACGGTAAAAATG
>JAIPMN010263590.1:0-11156 GCA_020650975.1 Apostichopus californicus
TTACGCGAGTGTTTATAGTTATACCACTACGAGATATATCACCAGAAGCCACGAAGAACGCATTAGGGGTAAGTCATAACCTCTACCCTTAATTATTATAGACATTATAAATTGGTGACCCCGAGGTGATTTTTAGCTTCTGTATTTAGCCACTGAACTTCGTAGCGTATCGCGTATTTATCTCAGTTTTCATTCATAGCCTAGCCTTATACTTTTAACTGGACTGTTTCCATTGCGTTTTACTGTTAGCCTACCACAGCGTCGTCTCCAGTCTTATACATTACTTAGCGACATAGCGTTATACTCCTAGTGTTATCGATAGTTTTACGGTAGGGCATTTATAGTTGTACTGGCCACAACAGACTGTGCTTATATCATTATTGGTCTGTTCCATCTGACAGTTGTGTTTTAGTAGCCACATTTTCTGTGCTGTTCGGCTGTTTACGTTTCTCAATGACTCGTCCGCATACTAGTAGTAGGCCTTCAAAGATTCGTTTGCTGTTTGTTGCTGACTCTCGGGCTCACTCCTTTGAACATTACAAACAACCTGACGGTTACAACCTTGACATCGACTTTGTAGTAAGGCGAGGTGCCAAAATCGCAGATTTGCTAACACCAACATTAGCAAGACTTCATCGTTATCCGAGGTGATTGGGTCATCCTCCGATTAGCTGCTGGTATCAACGACCATACCGAGTTCATCAGTCGTTCTCGAAACCACAGGGTTTTGCGCCGTTCATCAGTGGATGCTGATCAACTTACTACTCTTAATCACTTCCGTGATAGTCGTCCAACACCATTCTAATACTATCATCGCCTTTACTACTATTCCTACTGCTTCTTTTGCCAAGTTCCAGGACAGTAAGAAATTATCATCTCCTATCCTTAGTACAGAAGACTTGGTAGTGTATCAACAGGACCTTGACAAGCAATTAGATTCTGTTAACTCTTTTATACGTCGTTTCAACCAACAACACCAAGCGGGTTTGCCTCTTCGTACTGTCTGTTGGCATTCTTTCATTCGTCGAGCGACAAAGCGTAGAAACCGATCAGGTCGTGTCAACAAGAGTACAGTTCGGAACATTTTTACACAGCTGTATGACGGTTTACATGCAGTTTCGTCATTGAAACGTCGTTGGCATCTAGAACTCTGTAAAGCCTTCCATGCTGAGTCGCGTACACTGTCACAACGACTGAGTCTACAGTAACTTATTCTTATTGATTTATCCGCAAGTACTTCTTATTCCGCTTTTAGCTGAGTTTCAAAATACTACATTGTCATTTACCTTGTATTTGGTCCATACTCCATTGTTTATTCCTTCGTATCTCTCGTTCCATCATATCGAACAATGAGGAGTTAGCGCCACCGGGAGCTACTGCAGGTCCTGCTCCAGAACCCGACGTATCGCAATGTTAATTTGCGGCTGCCACCATTCTACCAAAACGATCCTGCCATGTGGTTTGGTCAGGTGGAGAATCTATTCCTGACCCGGCGTATTACCAGTCAGAAGAACAAATTTGCATATATCGTCTCATCCTTAAACCCCGATGTTGCACAAGAAGTTACTCAACCCTCCAGCTGAGGATCCATACAAAGTCGTCAAGGCAGAACTGATTCGCCGTACATCTGAATCCGAGCAAAAGCGTCTCCGCCAGCTCCTCATCTCTGAGGAACTGGGGGACCGTAAACCAACACAACTCCTGAGACGAATGCAACAGCTTCTGGGAGATCGACAGTTGGAGCCGAGTATCTTAAAGCAGCTCTTCTTGCAAAGGCTGCCAACCAACGTACAACTCATCTTGGCATCTTCTAGTGACTCAGTAAACATCGACGGCCTTGCAGCCATTGCCGATAAAATCGTCTAAGTCACTCCGGCTCAACCGTCCATCTCTGCAGTTCATCCACCTGTTCTTCCAGTTGCCAGTGCCCCTGACACCACACCACTGCATGACCTTGTAGCCAAACTATCACTCCAAGTACAGGAACTATCCGCCACGGTTTCTGCAGACCAACCAGCGATCACGGGATCGATCTAGGAACACGTCTCAGCGTCCTCGCTCTTCTTCTCGCCGACGCCAAGTAATCTGCTGGTACCACGCCACCCACGGTGACAAGGCACTGAAATGCACTCCACCATGCACCTTCACTACCCTCACGGAGAAGTCAAACGACTCGGCCAGCAACTAGGGACGACGAGTTTGCCTGGCCCTTTCTGTAGCAGTCGTCTTTATTATGTTACCGACAAGAAATCAGGTACACGTTTCCTGGTTGACACTGGTGCTGAGGTCAGCGTTTTTCCGGCATCTTCTAAAGACAGGGGCAATCGAGTTTTATTCCTGTTGAGGGCTGCGAATACAACAGACATCCGTACGTATGGTAATTTGTCGCTGACTCTTGATATTGGCTTGCGTCGTGTTTTTCGGTGGATTTTTATCAAGGCTGATGTTGCAACTCCACTTATTGGTGCTGATTTCCTTGGGTACTTTTCGCTCCTGGTTGATTATTAAGAACCGTCGTTTGATTGATATGCATACTCCATTAAGTATCACCGGTATTCAGTCTCCGGTCAAATCTTCTCACCTCACCTTCAGCGTAGCTAATACTACTTCTCAGTATCAAACCCTACTACATCAGTTTCCCAACCTCACCAAACCAAACCGTCAGAGCGCGACTGTCAAACACGACGTGACCCATCACATTGTCACCAAAGGCCCGGCGGTGTTTGCTCGTCCTAGACGTCTCGCTCTAGTGTGGTCGTTACATAATATGGGTTGGGGGGTTCTGTTTGTGGTTTGGAGTTGGCTTTTTGGGTCTGGTTTGTAGAGCTTTGTTGTTTTGGTTCCTGTCCTTTTCACGTTACGTTGAACGCTGCATTGTATACGTTTGTGGGTTGGTGAGAGGTTTCTGTTTGTGGGTTTTCGGTTGGGTTATGGTGGTTGTTTAACAGACTGGGATTGCTTTTGGTTTTGTTGACCTTTGGTCCGTGTCCGTTTTCCTTCCACGTAAAAAGCACAGCACGTCTCGCGGTGACTACAGGGCTCTCAACAATGCCACCGTACCTGACAGATACCCAATACCGCACATCGACGATTTTACCGGCACACTTCACGGTAACAAATATTTTCAAAGATCGACCTTGTACGTGCATACCATCACATCCCGGTAGAGCCTGCATGCCTTTCGGACTCAAGAATGCAGCACAAACATTTCAACGTTTCATCGATGAAGTCGTTCGCGGTTTGCCGTTTGTCTATGCTTATCTTGACGATATTCTCATACCTAGTTCCAACTCCGAGGAGCATGTTCTCCATCTTCGTCAGCTTTTTCAACGGTTGGATGATTATGTCATTGTCTTGAACCCTAGTAGTAGGTGTCTATTTGGTGTATCGTCTCTTCATTTCTTAGGTCATCGTGTAGACTCTCATGGTATTCGTCCTTTGCCAGAGAAAGTTCGTGCTGTCCAGAATTTCCCTCACCCACAATCACTCACTCAGTTAAGAGAATTTTTAGGTTTGGCAAATTTTTACAGAAGGTTTGTTCCTCATTGTGCTGACCTCATGCAACCCTTGACGGATTTGTTGTCCTCGAATTGACAGAATTCCAAGTTGCCGCAATAGGCCTCTATTTGTGTCATGGTGGATGCTTCGGAGTTCGCTGTTGGTTGTGTTTTACAGCAGTGGATCAATGGTAATTGGCATCCCCTTTCCTTCTTCTCAAAACGCTTACAGAAAGCTGAATCTTCGTATAGTGCTTTTGGTCGTGAACTTTTGGCCGTCTATTTGAGCATTCGTTATTTCCGTCACATGCTAGAAGGCAGAGTTTTCATCGTGTACACAGATCACAAACCACTAACCTTCGCACTCAACTCAAAACCTGATCGCTACTCTCCCCGTGAAATCCGCCATCTTGATTACATTTCTCAGTACACCACGGATATTCGCCACATCTCTGGACGAGACAATGTGGTAGCTGATTCTCTATCTCGCAATGTCTTTGGTCTAACCACATCTCCAGTGAATTTTGCAGCAATGGCCTCCGCTCAACAATGTGACGAGGAGCTTCGCAGGCTACGGAACTCGTCTACATTGAACCTCAAGGATGAACCACTATCCACTTCGGACGGCACCATTACCTCTTAACGATCATCGACAGGTTTACCAGATGGCCAGAAGCTGTACCGATCCCTAACATCACTGCTCAAACTGTAGCGAAACATTTCGTCCAACGATGGATCCCGATTTTTGGGGTACCATCCATCATCACAACCGACAGGGGGGCTCAATTTGGGTCAGCACTTTTCCGATAGCGCAACCACCTTTTAGGTACTCAACGCATCAGAACTACGGCATACCACCCTGCTGCCAATGGCCTAGTCGAACGTTTTCACCGACAACTCAAATCATCACTCAAAGCTACTGGTTCACCCCATTGGACTGAGGTACTTCCATTGGTACTTTTAGGAATACGATCTTCACTCAAATTCGATCTCCAGTGTTCTGCTGCAGAAATGGTTTTTGGCACCACTCTCGCCTTACCTTCTGACTTCATCTCCCCAACTACACAGGACACTTTACCTGATCCTGCCCAGCCTTGACCAGACCCTCTTCTTAACCAACTCACATCCATGCTGACTTAGCATCATGAACTCATGTTTGGGTTCGGAATGACGCTGTTCGTACTCCCTTACAACCCCACTATCATGGACCTTACGCTGTCATCACACGTCATGACAAATTTTTCGTTTTTAACATCCATGGCAAGCGACAGACCATTAGCGTCGATAGGTTAAAGCCAGCGTATCTCGATGACAACTTCGCCAAGGTTGGACAACCCACCTCTACTCAAAGCGACAAGCCAGTGAAAGTTCCACGCACTCTCCCAGAGCTACGCCTGTTCCAGATACACAACCGGATACTGTTCGGGTCACACGCTCTGGTAGACACGTTCATTGGCCGCGCCCGTTTTGTTCATATCATCGACATGGACTGAATCGCAGTATATGTTTGATTATTTTTCCCCATGTTGAACATTTTTGTCGCTTGCTTTCATCCTTTCGCAATCTAGGGGGGAGCTAGTTGTAGTGACTATGATATTTAGCCCTTATGGCCTTCCATTCAAACTGTTCTATTTTTAACGTGACGGGTTTCCCAGTCTGGGACCTGTATAAAAGGAAAAAGGCCATGTGTTTCAGGGTTGCCAGGTTGGCCTTTTGCAGGCCAAATACACGAAATTTTGCCTTTTTTGGACTTGGTTGGTCTGTGAAATTTGAAAGTGCAGGCCAAATTCGATTTGGCCTTTTTTTTTTGCCTTTTTGAGAAATTTCTAATAACCTTACTCAAATCTGGACATAATTTTGATTTCATATTCCAATCATCACAGTTCCTTGTTCAATCAGCAATCACAACAATCCATGTATGGCCTACTCTAAGCCCGGTACGTATACGTAGTACATGCTTCACAGCTGCATCGACGTGTGTGCCGTAATTAGTGTAATAGGCATAGGCCTATGATAACATTTATTCTCGTAGCTCAAACTTTGAACGTGCCTGCTGATCTGTAAGCAGTGTGTCTTGACTTTTCTTGAAGTTGTTAAAAACGTGACCAAAATGCCTAAGACGTGGGACAAAAAGTATCAGAAGGGACGAAAGTACAAAGTGGAATGGGAGAGAAACTTTGCCTGGGTATCTACGTCACCCGACGGAGCTGATAAGCCACAGTACTCGCCAAAAAAAAACGCGATCATTCAGCATGAGGAGACAGAATTACATAAGTCTTGCCAAGAAGGAGCTAATACAAACATACCGTTGGCAGCATTTTTCCTGGCTGGAGAGCAGAAAAGGAGAGTACAACAGGCTGAACTCACGTTAGCGGTCCAGACTGCTTGTCATACATCAATCACAAGCATCGACCATTTATGTGCATTAAACTGCACAGGACGAAATGTACCAAACTGTGGTTTTTACGTGCTAAGAAAAAACGGACACGGACCAAAGGTCAACAAAACCAAAAACAAACCCAGTCTGTAAAACAACAACTGAAACCCATCAATCTCTCACTAACGCAGCGTTTAACGTGACGCGAAAAGGACACGGACCGAAAGGCCAACAGAAGCAAAACAAAAAACACTACAAACATGCCCCAAAAAGCCAACCCCAAACCACAACGAGAAAAATTCAACCAACCTATATTATGTACCAAACTGATAACGGAAGTCATTGCACCAGTGTTTAAAGAGATTATGCTAGACGACGTCGGAGATAAGAGATTCTCGCTGATAATTGATGAAACTACTGACGTTTCAACAGAAAAGGAACTTGCAGTAATCATACGTTATTATAGTGAGAGCATTTTCAATGCGACTGAAGAGGCTCTCATGAAATGCACTCTATCTTTGAAACATTGCATAGGGTTAGGTTGTGACGGCGCGAGTACAATGGTAGGCCAATATAACTCAGTTTGGTCACGATTGAAAGAACGAAACCCAGACTGCGTCCTGATGCGATGTATTTGCCACTCGTTGGCTCTTTGCATCCAAGACGGATTCGAAAAACTCCCCAGTAACATAAGTTACTTATTACAAGAAATCCCCGGGTGGTTTTCCCACAGCAAACTCCGCCGCGAAGAGTTCAAAGCACTATACGAAGAAATGGCCGACGAAAGCCCCTCAGACATGCCATTCACCAGGTTTTCACAAACACGCTGGCTTTCTCGGGGAAAGGTTATCGCACGGATTTACAAAAACTGGAACGTTCTCAAACGATACTTCTCAGCGATAAATTCGGATCAGCAGAAGTCGAATGGGGCCCAACGATATAAGGCGAGAGATATACTGAATATGATACGCGATGATGCAAACCATTTGTACCTGACATTTGCGCTACCGATCGCATTCTTCCAGTCGGACAAAGCTAATCCGAATGTAGCAGTCGACGAACTTAATTTGCATTACCGAAGCTTGAAGGCTAGAGTTTATGACATGAACGGAAACGAAAGAAGCATTACACTAGTGGATTTTGGGGCTCAATTTGCCTTGGAATGTTTCGATTTTTTGAGATCATCAACCTTGGATGCTCTAAAGAACCTGAAACTTCGCTGCTTGGATATGCTAAAAGAGTGCATCATCCAAGTAGAAAGGAGACTGCCGGATCAAAAGAATGTTTTCACAGCTCTCTTAGCACTCGGCCCTTGAAAACCTGCCATTTCAATATCTCCTGCGAGAAGATGCCAACACTATTGAGGAACAGTACAGGCAACTTCTCCACGTTGACTGGCGGCCTCAGTTCCCCAACAATGAAATACCAGCAGGCAGCGAACAATTCTGGACAGCAGTCTCCAAGTTCGAAGATGGAGCAGGTAGCAAGAAGTTTTATGAACTTTCTCTGTATTGCTTAGCCTGCCTGTCCATCCCACTGAGCAACGCTATCGTGGAACGTCTATTTAGCCCCGTCACATTCGTAAAAAACTCATACCGGAATCGAATGAGCATGAAAACACTGGAGGCTATTACTCGTATCAGAACAACAAATGTTGCAAAGATTTTGTGGCCACAGAAAGAATGTTTACTCTCTTCAACACCAACTCGATGTACCTGTCAGCACCAAACCGAGAGGATGACTCACAGCCACAGGAGGTGAATGAATTGGAGGCTGCAAACTAGGGAGTGTATCTGCTTTCCAGAACTGGACCCGGGTATTGGCTTTATATTTTCATAGAGAATGGACAATATCCTTCAAATATAAGCATGCTAATTGCATCAGTGTAGTTATATAGCATTATATCTCTGCAGTGTTTTCGAACATCATCGTCATGTACCGTACAAAGTGTACATGCGTTATTGTTCCTAATAAAGTTATTTAATCCGAAGGAAAATCATGCGTAAACCACTCTCTTTATAGTCTCGTCATTTAAAAGCAATAATAACCCATCAAATGTATGGGGGCGGGAGGAAAATAGTTGAAAACAGCATTTGGCCTTTTTTCCCCCTAATTTTGCCAAAATTGGGCTTATTGAGCTGGGAAAAAAACTGGCAACCCTGATGTGTTTTCGTTGCACACTATTGGAACCGCGAAGCAACCTACAAGTATAGCTTTTACAGCAACTCGCGTTTACCTCCAATCCAGCCAAATTTAATCTCCTTCCGCGAGCCATTATTTCCATATACCTATATAAGCAATCTATTTTATAAGTGACACCATCATACAGCCGCTCGGAAGTAAAGTCTCCAACGCGTATTTATATTGTTCCATTCCGCCATCTAGCTAGTCTTTCGCGTAGGTAGCCTACCGGTATACCGACTCAACGGTTGGCGCTGAGACTAGCGCTACCGAACGGTCGAGTATAGCCTAACGCGCTATTACATCGTCGTTAGCTGGATATTTATCTACGCGGGATATTTCTTTACAAGGATTTACGCGAGTGTTTATAGTTATACCACTACGAGATATATCACCAGGAGCCACGAAGAACGCATTAGGGGTAAGTCATAACATCTACCCTTAATTATTATAGACATTATAGTTATGCCGAAAAGATATTGTGAGTATTTAAATATACAATTAATCCCGCCTTCATTTCAGAAGAAGTTAAAAAAAATGTTATGAGAGTAAAGGAGACCTTGGCAGATTGAACAATGGTATAAAGGCAGTCATGTCTTAGCCCCCTTCCATAAGTATAGAATATAAAAGTTATAGCTATACAAGAGCCTAAGGGCACTGTGGTTCCTTGCATAGGGGTATATGACAATACACATAATATTATCATAGCAAGATTAGGCTCAAATAGTCCAAGTAATTGTGGTCCTACATGTACCCATAAATTGTGATCGGAGTTTTGATCGGAAGGCACTTTTCAGATCTGAATATGGCGTCGAAAATGTAAGAAATATAAGGTCACCTACAAGCGGGTCAACAGATATGATAACATTAATAACCTCAGATCACATGACCGTTAAGTTTGAAAATGTTCCTCCACCCCATTCACAACTTGTCCCAAAATATCAATCGTGTCAGACCTTGGCACTGGGAGTTAATTGCATTAAATGTCTAAACATTAACTTTGAACTTGCATAACTTCACACACAAAGGTCACCCAGGGGTCAACCCATTGACATTTATGATCAGAAGGTACCTTTGACATCTGAAAATAGCATTAAAACTGTAAAATTTCCCAAAACATGAAAAGGTCACCAGAGGTCAAGTTGAGGTCAAGGGTCACCCAGATGCGGGTCGGCAATTGGATTACATTGAAGCAACTCCCAACCCTAACGGACAATTCGTTCTCAAGTTATCGTAAAAATACTTGTTTTTTAACATTAATTGACCTTTGGTGACCTCGGATCACATGACCGTTAAGTTTGAAAATATTCCCCTATACCATTTGCAACTTGTCCCAAAATATCAACCGTGTCACACCTTGGCACTGGGAATTATTGCGCTAAATGTCTTAAAATTAACTTTGACCTCATATAACTTCACACAAAAAGGTCACCTGGGGTCAACCCATTGACATTTTTGATTGGTGAGACGTGAATATAGCATTAAAACTATAAAAATTCAAACATTTTTTTATTTGCCCATTTTATCCCCAAAATACTAGTTTTTTAACATTACTTGACCTCTGGTGACCTCGGATCACATGACCGTTAAGTTTGAAAATATTCCCCTATACCATTTGCAACTTGTCCCAAAATATCAACCGTGTCACACCTTGGCACTGGGAATTATTGTGCTAAATGTCTAAAAATTAACTTTGACCTCATATAACTTCACACAAAAAGGTCACCTGGGGTCAACCCATTGACATTTTTGATTGGTGAGACGTGAATATAGCATTAAAACTATAAAAATTCAAACTTTTTTTATTTGCCCATTTTATCCCCAAAATACTAGTTTTTTTAACATTAATTGACCTTTGGTGACCTCGGATCACATGACCGTTAAGTTTGAAAATATTCCTCTATACCATTTGCAACTTGTCCCAAAATATCAACCATGTCACACCTTGGCACTGGGAGTTATTGCATTAAATGTCTGAAATTTAACTTTGACCTTGTATAACTTCGCACACAAAGGTCACACAGGGGTCAACCTATTGACATTTATGATCGGAAGGTACCTTTGACATCTGAAAATAGCATCGAAACTGTAAAAATCCCCAAAACACTTAAAGGTCACCAGAGGTCAAATTGAGGTCAAGGGTCACCCAGATGCGGGTCGACAATTGGATTACATTGAAGCAATTCCCAACCTTAACGGACAATTCGTTCTCAAGTTATCGCAAAAATGCTCGTTTTTTAACATTAATTGACCTTTGGTGACCTTGGCTCACATGACCATGAAGTTTGAAAATATTCACCTATACCATTCGCAACTTGTCCCAAAATATCAACCGTGTCATACCTTGGCACTGGGAGTTCTTGCACTAAATGCCTGAAAATTAACTTTGACCTCATATAACTTCACACACACAGGTCACCTGGGGTCACCCTATTGACATTTTTGATGGGTGAGACGTGAATATAGCATCAAAACTATAAATATTCAAATATTTTTTCTTTGCCCATTTTCTCCCCCCAAACTACCAGTTTTTTAACATTAATTGACCTTGGTGACCTCGGATCACATGACTGTTAAGTTTGAAAATATCCCCCTATACCATTTGCAACTAGTCCCAAAATATCAACCGTGTCACACCTTGGCACTGGGAGTTATTGCATTAAATGTCTGAAAATTAACTTTGACCTTGTATAACTTCACACACAAAGGTCACCCGGGAGTCACCCCATTGACATTTTTGATCGGAAGGTACCTTTGATATCCAAATCTAGCATCAAAATCAAACATTTTCTTTTTTGCCCGGTTTCTCCCAAAATAAGCACATTTTTTCTAATGTGACCTTTGACCTTTTGACCTTGGTTTCAGATGTAGTTTGATCTACTGATTCCAAAAATCAACATGACAAGTCTGTACAGCCATGCTATCTCCGACCGAAAACGTTGACCCCATATAACTTCACACACAAAGGTCACACGGGGGTCAACCTTGTGACATTTATGATCGGAAGGTACCTTTGACATCTGAAAATAGCATCGAAACTGTAAAAATCCCCAAAACACTTAAAGGTCACCAGAGGTCAAATTGAGGTCAAGGGTCACCCA
>JAIPMN010263616.1:0-10498 GCA_020650975.1 Apostichopus californicus
CCATGGATGCACATATACATAAACAGGTCAACATTATTGCCTTAGTATTGGTTGTGTCATTACCAAGCAATCTACTACAAATATTGGAGGAACCATGAAACGATTCACGGGATGACGAGTTAACAGGAACTACCGCAATTATAACACGAAGCTGTATATGTTTTAATTGCTCACTCTTTGTTTTATTTTGTTTTTGAGTAACACCAGGCGTATCCTACGAGTGGGAAGTTCCTCGATCATTACTATAGCTATGCTATATGATATTGGTGTTATTATATTTACTGAAGCCGACAAACAACCCTTCATTCAGTGTTTAAAACGTATTTGTTAGTGTAAAGTTCATACAGCCTTGTGTCTGTAGTTGCGATGCAGTGTGGTTTTTCTTTTACTGGTGTCTCTGAAAGTGGAAATCTTACCCACGTTGCTGGTGATAACTCACCGCAGCGGAGTGGTATGTGGTAATGAATTATCATAGAATAAGGAGTATCACCATGTGATGCGCAGATATCGGGAAAGTCACAACAAACCGTTCCGTGTAAAGAACTGCGGATGATGAATGCAAATATCGTTATGAGCTAAGGCCTACGTTAGAACCTAGCTATAGTTGTACTGTTGCATATTGACTGATATCCTGCTAGAGTAACTAATTTGGGTGGACATATATTAATGTAATAAGCTAAACCATAATCAATAATATGTTTTCCACATTCTTCAACATATTGATTTCCCTCAGGAAGTTATTAAAAATGACCCTGGGCGTGTCCACGTATGAGAATGAGTGATTATTAACATTGCACAAACAATTATTACGCATGCGTGTGGAAAACGATAATTATTACAACTCAAGTAGCTATTTATATTATTTACATGCATCCGCCTTCAATCATCGCTCTGTTTATCTGCAGTGGTGACTATGGCGCAAGCAAAAGAAAATCTCGAGTCGCGTGATTCCCTAGTGTTCGCACTACAAGCTTGATTGACTAGTTAGTTAGGATACCCCAAGCGCGGAGAGGCCTATTACGAGGCTTGCTACAGTAATATAGTGCCGAGCCCGGCTCCTCTGACATGTAATATTTTATCGGGACTCGCGATAGAAAGGTACTGGGGTTATCTTGATGCCGTATTTTATGCTTCTTCAGGAGATGGAAGAAAACAATGAGTTCTCAGAAAAGAAAACAAGTTGACAAGATCGGATTGATTTAGTGATTCGGTATAATTTCTTCTCTGTCGATTCTCTCACAAATAAAATTACAATGATTTGATTTGACTCCGTCAATTACGCAATTTGAAAGAGTGATGAAATGGTGACGAAGTGACGACGAAGTTGACGAAGTAACAAACTTGTGACGGAGTGCAGAACATGCGGGACCACGCCGCCTTTTATACCTTACTTCTATAAAATTCCCACTGCGCACAATCGGAAGGCAGCCAATGACCTGCTCATCCTACATTAACTTAACGATATAAAAATTAGTCTAGAAAGCACTGATCTGCCCTGATTGGTTGGGAGTTTGAAAGTCCACCCCTTTCTTATGGAAACTTCCATACCACGTGAGAAGAACCTTCTCGAATGTTCTACAGATACAATGGAATCTATTTTGGGAAAAGGCCCTGTAACAAGATTCAATAAGATAGTTAAAACTTCTCGTGGGAAAACTGATTCATTGACCTAGATAAATATAAAGGGCCTGTACGATGTCTCGATGGAGTTTTTCGGTAACATTAAAGAGGCAGTATTACTATTTCATGACATCCCCCTCAATCTTTTAAAAATTTTGGATACTCCAAAATTTTAACATCATACTGCTTTAACTTATCATTATCTCAAGAAGGTAGTGTAAGCACATTCAATAACTTCAATAAATGGTCTTCATGTATCTCAAAGGTTAACATCTTGGTTACGAATTATGAAAATGATCATATGGTATATACATTGACACTATCTCCATGAAAAATGTTTGTGTACCTCTTCAATACTGATGACATATGATGTAATCTAAAAAAAAAGAGATATCATTAAGGTATCTTAAAGTTACATGACACAGCAAAATATGCAGTATCTCTTACAAAATACATTTATGCATTTCATACATCAATAATACATTTATATCAAAAGTGAAATCATGCCGTGATTGGGGAGAGATCAGTGAATACTGGACTTAGTTATCTTTTAACTGAACAGAACACCTTGGCGTTCCATAAATTTTCGTATATTAAAAAAAAGAACCTTAAAATATTACAAACTCATTTACAAAACTCCTCTTTAATGAAGGCATAGTTTCAAAACTACTTTGAAACCTTGTGAATCATATACATCCACTTCAAGAAAATCAACAAAATGTGACTCGATAGCATGGTGACCCTAGGTATGCACTCCGAAATGATCTAGTAAAGTACCAAAGTACTAGATATTCGATACCATAAAAGAGACCCCATAAACTATGACATCAACACCTCTTTCTTCAAATTTACATATTACTTAACATCTCGTCTTTTCAACTTCTTGCTTCATGAAGAAATTTACTTTTGCATGAATATTTGAGGAAAAGAAAATATATACATAATCTTCCCAAAAGATCTATACTTTCATCACCAATGCTGTCTCTGAATAGCCTTCAATATAACATCAATGATGCAATGTAAATATCCTTAAAATATCTCTCAATATATGAAAACCCATGTTGCTAATATTCCGGATATGTTCTAATTGCCGGGTAAACGTTTGAACGAATCCATAAGGAGAAATAAGACATACTCATTACACATTTGTTATAAAAAGATGAAACTAGGTCACTTGGTGGTGGTTTTTAACAATAAAGCTTATATTGTTACACCATACAGTACAATGACTTTCACTTAATATGTATGCAGGTAATTGTCATGACGCATTCCATTCATACAATCGTGAGTAAAACACCTGTTCATCTGAACTTAAGCAATATGCAGTTATACATACTAACCAAATAATGTTTGCAACATCCTGCCTGGATTGCCTGTAATGTTCATTCCTTTTTCATGGAGAAAATTCATTATTTCCCCTGTGTTGGAATATTTTCCTACATTCTACCAAAAATCATGACTCTTAAAGCCTGATGGAAAACATGGTGTCTGATTGGTGACCAGAACCTGTAATTCACCCAATTTGTATCGAGCACGTTGGACTTTGATGTCTCCTTGTGGAGCATTTGCAAAAACTTTCTTTTGCCTTAATATGTTATCTTTGTTGGAAGGATATGGAAGTGCTAATCCTTCATTATGTGCTCTATTCTCTAGAAAGGATTCAACATTCATTGGCTTAGTGGTCACAAGACACATGATGTGATCTGAAGTTACCACTGGCAAAATGTTACCAAACTCATCATGAAACTCAATATGTGCATTTTGCATGACATTAACATTTTCTGCGTTAGAAGTGTTACTACTCAAAACATTTCGCATTCGTGCAACCTTTTACTTGATGGACCCTTTGTTTGCTGGAGATAAATTCAATCCCTGTGGTAAGCGTTTATAATAATAATGCTTTCCTCCATGAAATGAAGCAATACCTGTATATTGTTGTGCATGAACACTGAGTGGCAGACAGAAGAATGCAGACTTTAAATCAAGAACACCCAAAATTTTGGCTCCAGAGTACCCTATGGTAGGGGTAGTCTCATTCAGTAATGGAAATGGGTGATTGAGACGTTTTATTCTACTGTTCAAGTAGCGAAAATCTGTGACAACCCGTTTGTCTTTTGTTCCCTTCTTTGGAATGAGGAAAACCGGTGAGGTATAAGACTGATGTCCTACCGCTACGATTCCTAATCGCACTAATTTGTCAAGCTCACTGGCGACAATGACTTTGTCCTCATCTGAAAGTCTATAGGGACGTATGTAAAATGGCTCATCATTAGTAAGGGTAATATCAGCCTCATAATTTGGACAGTGAGATAATTCACCATAAAGAGAAAATGCATCTCTATGTGAGTCTAGAAATTCATAAATGCTAGAATACTTTGTTCCAAATGAATGTTGTCTCTCATGATTTCCTGTTCGGATTTGAAAACCAGGGGATCATCAGCTGTTAAATGTGGATATCGATGTAAATTATATCGTGTAATTGCATCACGATTCCCTTTAGAGTTAGAATTGGTTCGAAAAAGAGACGGTTTTTCGATGTCTCTCATGAAATTGAGAAAATCTAGAGAATCAGTAGGTATGTCTTCTGTGACCGTAATGATATCTGCTAAATTTAAATGAGCCACTGTGCGAGAAGGATACAGACAAAATTTTCGGTTACCCATGTTCCTTAGTAGAATCTTTGTTCTACCTTTATGCATTTTCACTAACATTCGTGAAGGACACATACTTGATATAAGAGAAAACGGTTTAATAACCACATCTGCATTTCGTGCATATAGTGGAAGACGTCCCTGTATAGTAATGTATCTTTGCTGACCTGGGTTAATAACAAATCTCTGCACAGGCCTAAGGAAAACTTTGGCTTGTTTAATTCTAAAACAGTTTGTGGTAAAGTCCAAAGATCCATTCAATTCCTTCAGAGTTTGACTACCTAATATTAAGTCAATACCTGTCAGGTTTGCAGCGATTAAAGCAGAAAGCTGAAATTCATGACCCTGAATTTTGACCTGAAATGTTATCGTGCTATACGCATGAATAAACTGACCATTACCCAACTTTAGGTTTACTACATCAACTGAGACTGGTTGTATAGAGGATAAATACTTTGAATTTTGCACTGCAGAAGAAGAAATGAGCTTGTCGCTCCACTATCAAACAACAATGAAATTCCTTTACCATCATGTAAAGTACCTCTTACAAAATTACGTGTGTCCAGTTGAATATCTACACAACGGTCGTTCCCTGTATATCTAGAATCAGGAATATTACTATTCTTCGTAATATTATTTGCTTTACGTTTTGATCTTCCTTTACTTGGTACATTGTCTGGAGTCACTGTATGATGAGTGCTATCATAAGTGCTCCCTACTGAAAATTCTGTGTTGGTACTTTGTTTACATTAGCCTCCATTTCATGGCTTAGGCGAATTTGACAGTATTGTGCAAAATGACATCGATTTTGACAGTAATAACATGTAATTGAAGGATTAAAATATGGTAACCTTCTCCTGTTATCATTCCGACCTGCCCTAGGACCACGAGAATTACGAGAACTATATCTTTGCCTCATATCTTTTGGATTGTCTTGTGATCTTGACATACGTGACTGATCAAACTTAGTTTCCAATTCCTGAATTTTGTTACACAAATCGTGTATTTCAGAAGATGCAGAAATATTAGAAGCCTGAACAGAAGACGCTTTGTCTTGCATTGCCATAAATGGTTCAGAAGAAACTGGGGGTTGACTTTGTATTTGTAAGTCAAAATAACATTGTACTTTTAAGACCAATTCCTCAATTGTTGCATGTGGTGATGCAGACATTAACACTGCTGAGCGGCATTGCAAAGGCAGGGTCGAGATGAATTTATCTCTAATTTGGTCCTCGCCATATTTTAATGGTGCTGCGGATTTGGAAATTTTGGCCAAATGAGCTTGAGCTGTATCACCTGGCGTATAGCTCAATGCATGAAATGCCTGTGATTTTACATAAGAAGAAGTCCCTGGACTGAAACGAGCAAGGAATTGCTTGCGAAGATCAGCAATACTTGAAAAATGTTTGTTTTCAATCCAGAGTCTGGCTTGGCCTTTAAGTGTTCGCTTAAATATGCGACATATTTCTGTAAATTCGTCCGCTACAGGGGGGGGGGGGGGGGTTAGGACGGCAATTTATGCAACTCTAAATAATCTTCAAATCCCAAAAAATGAGCTTCAGCTAAATCTGCATCAATTACATCGCCCTGAAATCGTGATGGCAAAAAATCAGTGGGCCTATGTTTCTGCATAACAGAGGTCGAAGTTTCCTGTTCACTGACGGACATCATGCCGAATACAAGAAGGCTAGTTACGAGTATACGACATGAGCCTATACTTATTTCAACACAATATCGACCGTAATACAAATAACAATATGCAATATATGGATACGATTAAAATAACTTATCGGTACACTCTGATCTCAAATAGGGGGTTTGGGATACAAATTGGCATGATTTCACTCACCCTTAACTAATAACTGGTACTGCAAACGATGATTGAAGTCCCTCGGCTAGTAGTAGTAGTAGCAGGTAGGCCTACATCTCGTAATAACTGCAGATTCGTTCGCCGTTAACATCGGGTAGAGCATAGGCTTAGATTGCGAAAATGTTCAGTTCTGATGTTTAGAGCTGTAGTATGCTACGTACTAGTTGCGCGAATGTTCAAACGCGAACTGCATGCTGGGTTGATTAACGTTAGTGTACACATCAGTGGTTCCGGCATCCGTTGTACAAAGTTAGGCTAGTGTAGGCTGACTTCCCTCGTAGAGTGTGTCCGTTAGGCAATGTCGTGAACATACGTTGTGTTCCTCGTTAGTACTTCGGGCCAAAAGATCTCCTGTTCGTTATTTAGCGTAACGAACTAAAGTCATTAAAAGTTCCTGAAAAAAGCAACCGTCCTCCACCATGTAATATAGTGACGAGCCCGGCTCCTCCGACATGTAATACTATATCGGGACTCGCGATAGAAAGGTACTGGGGTTATCTTGATGTCGTATTTTATGCTTCTTCAGGAGACGTCTCGAACGGAAGATAGAAAACAATGAGTTCTCAGAAAAAACAAGTTGACAAGATCGGATTTGATTAGTGATTCGGTATAATTTCTTCTCTGTCGATTCTCTTACAAATAAAACAAAATTACAATGATTTGACTCCGTCAATTACGCAATTTGAAGGAGTGATGGAATGGTGACGAAGTGACGACGAAGTGGTGACGAAGTGACGACGAAGTAACGAACTTGCGGGAGCATGCCGCCTTTTATACCTTACTTCTATCAAATCCCACTGCACATAATCAGAAGGCAGCCAATAACCTGCTCATCCTGCATTAGCTTAACGATTTAAAAATTAGTCTAGAAAGCACTGATCTGCCCTGATTGGTTGAGAGTTTGGAAGTCCACCCCTTTCTTATGGAAACTTCCATACCACTTGAGAAGAACCTTCTCGAATGTTCTACAGACACAATGGAATCTATTTTGGGAAAAGGCCCTGTAACAAGATTCAATAAGATAGTTAAAACTTCTCGTGGGAAAACTGATTCCTTGACCTAGATAAATATATAAAGGGCCTGTACGATGTCTCGATGGAGTTTTTCGGTAACATCAAAGAGGCAGTATTACTATTTCATAACATTAGGGGAGAGGGGAGGGGTTGATTAAGCTAGGGGAGTTTTACTGAATTGATATTGTAGCATCATCAGTTGATCTCTTTCATCTGTAGCTAGTCATTAACATTTAATTGTGGGGTAATTACATAACTTCAGACTTTTTGTGCATTGACAAGTACCTGTTCTCTGAGTGATGTTTTACTGACTTGAATTACTTTTACAACTTTGTAATAGCTTGGGGGAGCCTGGTATCTTAGTAAGCTTGTAATGTCTTCTCAATTCCACATCGATATCCTACTGCAGCCATTAAGTCATATTCATATATTGTTTGATGTAGCGAAGCCTATGTATATCACTGTATTGTCTTCCATTTACAGTTTTGATTATTATGATAATCCTGTTTTACGGGGTCAGTTAACCACATTTTATAGCCTTAATAAGGTTCCATGCTTCGAAGAAAAAAGATACTTTAATGAATATAAAGAGAAACAACAGTTTCCTGTTGATGTTTTCAAATTATATATCTAAATCAACTAGTTGACATAAATAACTTTTATTCACGTCACATTGTGCAGCAAAATTTCGAAACAGTCTTGTCTGATAATTTAAAAAGTCTGATCTACCTATCCTACTATACTCAATGTACATATCTTAGCTTCATCAACTTGAAAGAAGTTGGATTATTAGACAGCCGCCGCACTTGTGACTGATAGCATTTTGGTCCATAAACGTTCCGTGAATTGGCGTTTAAGCGCACAAGGTTATGTGATCGTTACGGATTTCTTTCCCAATAACGTAGACGTTGAACTTATTCAACCAGAAAGATGATTTTGACCACTTTTTCGTGCTATTCTTTTGGTGACCTAACATCATGTTCGTCGGCTACGAAAAGTCTTATAACAAATGTATACGATATCTCTCGGATATATTCACATCTTCAACCGTGCGAGTGTGTTTTCTAATGAAACGGGATTTCTTAGTTTGTAAAAATATATCTTAATTGAGATTTTGCGTATAAAATGTAGTCATTGGCCTCAGCGCCTAACTTTAAATATAATGATATGCCGGGATGTTAAAAAATGTGAGAGATCACGGGGTCAGATCTCCTACTGGTATAGTGATTATTAAAGTGCTCAATCTCGACCAGTAAAATACTACATATCATCAACAGATGACAAGTGACTGCAACATTGAGGAATACTTTGTTGCGGATAATAAATATTTAGAGAGGTACAACCAAACCATAGTGATTATCTAATGTCTAATGTATTATCTTCTTTATACATTTTTATAATGCAGAATCTTGTCTACTACGTGGCATATCAGAGAGCTAGTATGCCCCTTTCCGTGCATGGTGGTGAAAAGTAAACAGTACACAGGACCTCAACCATTGGAAGCATAGGGGCACGTGGCTAGTACATTCAACCCCAGACCGCAATTTGTTTTTCTTAAATGGTTTATTATTTAAAATACAATGTCAGATACTTTTTACGAGGGAGTGGGATTTTCTGTATCACCAAGTGAGCTGACAATAACACTACAAACTGACGTATATTCACATAAAAACGACTCTTGTGAAGCTGACCAATGTCGTGTGGAAGCGTATGACCACATCAACATGTTTTACAAGCTAAGAGAGCAGTGTATTTTACTTCATGCATACGAAGACAGTTGTATAACATGAAAACAAATGAACGTTATAGGAATACTGTTAAGAGACAACATACGAACACTGTTAAGTTCTTGTTTGACTATTTTAATTTGGACGAGATGTCACGACGTGGTGGGTCTCTAGCACATCATCAGAGGTCACCAAGCAATTGATATATATATTAACGCAAATTCATACTATTCATTGGCGAATTAAGGCACGGATTATTTTATTTTATCATTTATTAACTTTATTCGTAACCAGGGATCCTGTCACTGGTGAACCAGTATTCTCCCCAGGATCCCTGAGGTCCCCTAACTGAAATACACGTTTCTAAAATGGGATAGGGAAATAAAAGGTCGCCCTCACAGAACAAAACAATATCGAGCTCCGGTTACCCATGGTCTTAACATATGTTACAATATAATACTTTAAGTCAACCAGTAAGTAATTACAATAGACTTGATTGTTTCTAACGTTTATTTATATTGCTTGTAAAGAGAATATTGTTTGTTTTTAACAATTGCTGAAAACTTAATGCTTTCAATCTTTGTTTCGTTACTAATTGTAACAGTTTTAGAAAAAAAAATGATCTCCATTTGTGATACTCAATCAATGGTGAGGTAAACATCACTTTATTTGATTTGTCGCCATTTCATTTTCTGATTAGTGTTAATATCCGGGTTTTTGCAAGGGTGTAGGATGTTTGTGTGTTTGTGCATCTTGGTTCTTAACACCATGTTTTATACACTATATGTCACTGTGTACTATTGTCATGTATCGGGTACCTTGCATTACGGTACTGGTGTACTGTTGAATGGCCATTACTCGCACATCACTCGAGAATAACGAGACAGCAAACACTCCGATGGAATTTGTAAGCTTGTCGATCTATATTCTGGTTACATTCATCACCTGGGGATATTTTAAATACTGTGACTGATGAAATGCGATTCCCTGTGACAGGAAACGAAATTTCTTGTTGATTTAATTGTGTAAAAATCGAAATTTTAGAGACATTACTTTTTATCAATTTAATACATTATTGTTTTCGAACTTAAACCTACACATTCCCCACTGCTTAATACATTTGGAATGAATAGTTCCGATATCAACAGTCTAGTGTAAAATAAGTGATAATTGACCCTTGACGCTCTAAAGGGCATACAGAGGTTTTTTTGGAAGCCCTGTACATGTGCGGGTCACATAAAACAAATAATATACAGCATTTATTCCACTGGATTCAATACAATAAGTAAGGTATCCATGATATACAGAATGTTAAATAAGTGTCCGTTTATGTTCCACACTGTATACGTACCTATCGGTATGGTAGGGAAATGTCTACATTAGACACGAATATTTCTAACATGCTAAAAAAAAAGTAAATTACAAAAGGCTTGATATTCCAATGTCGTTTATCTCTATGGCTACAAAATGTCCGCTATACCTTCTGCTCTCGTTACTCAACTATAACTAATCAATGGGAAATAATAAAACGAATACAACGCAATATGTTAAGTATTCCAAGGCGAATATCAATATGATTACAATACAATTATATATACAATACAATACAATACAATT
>JAIPMN010263623.1:0-12190 GCA_020650975.1 Apostichopus californicus
TACATATACGTGGAGGCTGTAAGTTTTTGCACTGTTCTGGATTTCCATCTAATTTCAGATTTCAGATGTATGTGCCTGAGGGGCAGGTTGTGCGCAGTGACCTTAGGGAGGGGAAGGGGAAATGATTAAGTTAGCAAACATCAATCTTGACTGAGACAAACTCATCTCTACTCTGTTCTTGCATGTATTTGTGGAGCGTGCCATGATATTTAACCTGAACAAAAGAGCTGAAAGAGACAATACAAGACACAAATAATTCATACTTTTAGGTTTAAACTTGAAAAGAAGGATATGTACAATGAAATGGAGCTACATATAATGGAAACAGTGAATGAGGTTTTAAAGGCTACAGCTTAAAGATTAATTTTAGACACTGCAACCATACTGTTTATTATAGAATATGGTGATAGGGATGTTATAACTCAGGATATGCTACAGTCAACAGTAGACAGTTGACAGTGGACAATATTAGTGTCCCATAATTGGTACCTAAATACCATTAGTAGTTTAATACACAATAGTCTACACAAACTGGGTCAGAAACTGTCTTAAAATTATCCACATATGCTCAATAATTCTATTTGCTGGTCAACACAGAAGGCATAACAATATCAAACATACAAATGATCGCTTATGATAAGCTCAGATGCAACAAAGCATTATACAATGAAATAGTCTGTCACGTTTACTAGCGATAGATGGGCGCAGCCATCTTGAATACAGCCATTTTTGATACAACCATTATGGAATGAGGTAACTAAACATAATTAAACATGTATCACCCAGACACTACAGCTTTCATTGTTATTACGTATGCATACATTAAACTCAATACTATGCTATCCAATGCATTGCCTAACGTAACACATATATTCACATGCAAGGCCTCTTTGCAGGCGAGTCAATCCCAATTGAAAGTGGGGGGACGTAAAAAAGTGTGCGTGAAGCACACTGCAAGCACCGTGGCACAAAGCCTTTATTGGGCAGGGTCCAGGTGCCTGCCTTAGGGCTCTATCCAGGGGTGAAGTCCCCAGGGGGGGGGCAGACTCACATCTAGAAATATTCGAGTATGCTTTTGTTTGGCCCCTGAAGTGATATATGTCAGTTATAAAGATATTTTAACTTAAGTCACATCTGACAAGGGATTAGACTTAAATTAAGAAAGACTTATCTATTTAACATCTGGGTGTAACTTAGGGCCTTTATCATGATTAACAAAATTGAAAATTCCAAAACTGAAACATTAATTGCACACAAGAATAAAATCATCTTGTTATACAGATGTCTACAACATGCACTAATATGGTATCATAAGTAAATTTAAAAAGCATTGTTTGGTACATACACTGGGTACAGCACTAGGCAGTTTCAATTTATCAGAAACTTAAGAACCTATGAGTTAAAGATACTTCAGGGCCAGTCCAAATGTTACAGAGTGATGCTTTGATGTGCTTGTATACCAGGGCATTTTTAAAGAATTTTTAGAGGGTGGGCCATTTCTTTAAAAGGGACCATCATGACACTATCTAAGCAGAGTGACACCATCGGTCGCCGTGTAGAGTAGCATTACAATTTTTGCCAAAAATTGTCTCCCAGATCGCAGTAAGTTGCATCTGAACATGCTTTATTTTGAGATCTCATGTTTTAGAATTATACACTTCCAAATATAAAAAAGCATAAATTAGAAACTTTTTATTCGGTAAATCACTTAGTAGTTTAAAACTAGGATTTAAGTTAATTAAAAGCTCTGCTTCATTCATTGTTTTACACAGGTATTTGAAGATATATATTTAGTACGCTAGGGCATTCTGACGATAGCCGTAGCCTATATTTATGCTGAGGGGAAGCTATATGGGGAATTTAGGTGTAAATTAATTGTTAGGTCTTTGTGTTATCATTATTTGTTTTACATGCCAAAATTGACCTACTGGGGGGGGGGGTGAGCTGAGTGGGTGGGCCGTGTAGGTGACTGTGCATCAGTGTTCTTAGTTAAAACATATTTGGGCTATCAATGAAACTGATAGGTCTACATATAACAGCATTAATTTGCCTTCTCACCTTCTTCTACATATGCATTTTGCAGCATTTGAGTAAACACTTTTATTACAGGGTAGTTCCACATAAAGTTTGACATGACCACCTTTATTTCAAAATGTTCATATGTAAACAAATTTGTTATCAAATTCAAGCTTAATGTGGGAAGTTTGCAGATAAATTTTTTTTTTAATTTTGATGTTTGTACACTTTTTTATGCAAAACTAATTGGCATAAGTTATTAAATTTGATAAAAAATGACTGTGAATATCAATCCTATTTTGGAAATTTTAACCAGATAATTTTAAAACTTTCTGCAGGTTTGATTAGCCAAATACTTTCATTCCACTTCAGCGTCCACCTAATTAACGCTTCCCAAAAATGTCATGCTGTTGCCCAAAAAATATATTATAATTTTTACGAAATATACAAATAGGAATGAATTCATACTGGTACTGCAAATCATACTCCCTCAAGCCTATAACATACATACACCAATGAAAAAAGATTGTATTTAAGTAATTATACCAATTAAAATTGTCACGTGGAAAAACACATTTATTTTTAATATTTGAGAAATGTAGAAATAGGAATGAAGTAATACTTGTGATGCAAATCATATTGCCATAGGCCTATAACATCCATGCACAAATGAAAACAGTCATATTTAATGAATTATACCAATTAAAATGATGTCACATTGTTAGTTTTATTTGTAACAGCATGACCTGCATTGAACAATACCTGTGCCCTTGGCACCTCTTTTCATCTTGCTTACTTTATGCAAGTACGTCATAAAATAGTGCATGTTAGTAATGCATTGTCTAACCACTCACCTAAAGAACCATAAATAGTTAGGAAATGCCATTCCTAGCTGTAAACGAGGCAACTACTAACCACTTGACAATTCCAGAGACCATCTAACTGTAACTAAAGAACCATACACTGTACCTGTAGTAACATGTGCAGTGTAAATTATTATGTATAACTACTGTACGTATGTAGTGTAGTGTGCTGCATGGCTACATCATACAGGTAAGTTGATTGGTTTGTTGTACATTTATGCACTTTTGATTTCATGAAGTCTGTCTCACTTTTGTTCGTTTGTTGCCCACAGTGATCAATTATGTAACATTTGTTCCTCGGTATGGATATTGTACATGAGCTTCTTAACTTTACATACCCATATCATGTAATAAGCCTTTGGGCATGGTGTTACCATCACGCTGTTACCATATGTTGCCTGAGGCAAAAGCAATCTATGTGATGGCATGTGTGTGTGTATGTATGTGACACCTGCTTGTAGACTTGGTAACTCAAAAAGTTCATTGCGGATTAACTTGATACTTGATACGTGGATCCGTCTTAATGAGTACTGGAACCCTAACCTATTGCAGTGAAGGTCAAAGGTCATTTGAGATCAACCTAAGGCAAAGTCTGTAAACTAACCAATCGTAACCTTATTTCTTGTTTTCCAAACACTCCCCCATAGGGACCAGGCCCTATGAAAATAACACTTGCTTATGTTAATTAAATAGCAAGGCAAGGGATAGTAATCTGCCAGATCACATGGTTTAACTTGTCTATATTCATCAATTTCTCTCAATAGCATAAGACACATCACAAACCATTCCATTTCGAGCAGGGGTCACATTGGTGATTGGCGTGTGAGACTATAGTTTGTGTAAAGTCAACGCATGCATGCATGCATTTGTAATACGTGCATGCACTTGTAAACAATTCTGCATGAAGTGTATATGGAACATGTGAAATGATTATTACATTGGAACTGCAATGTTAATATCATTTGGTTGTACATCCTTTTTTTATTTATTAAAATAGGCCTATTATTGTCTTTTCTGGTGCAAATTTCCAGAATGACTTAAGAATTTACTGTAACAATGTACGGCAAGGATAATTTTTCTTTCTTTTTCTTTCTGTATATCAAGAATATGCAGGACAACTGGATGACCTTCGGTTCTAAATAACCAACGACTGTTCAGGATGTCCCGAGGTTAATAGGTTTGGTTTGCTTAAAGGGTGTGAAGACTCGCGCAAAAAGAAACGTCTAATGCCGGTAATTTGACCTAGTTTCGAATGAGGTGTAACAGAAGTGTTAAACACCACCATCGATCCCAGAAGATACACACACAGCTTGCTACCGTCGGTAATTAGACACTAGTGTACAGTCAGTACATACAGCTGCAATCAATACCCACAGCACGGTACGATACAGAGATGGACATCTCAGGTCCAGCTAAAGATAACAATTAAGGTATCACGTTTCATTACTGTCTGCATTTTGTAGCGACACGAACAAAACTTCACTTGCAGGCAACAGAAAGTTAACTTTTTCAGATGGCCGCACGCGGTTTGGGGCGAGTCTTCAATGCCTTTAATATGTATCATAAACTACAGATGTTACTATCAGGTTCCAAATGTCAGATCTAGACTTTGTTGTCAAGTTTGTCATTCTTTACTCTTACAGTACATTAAATTAGATGATGTGAATGACACTTGCAAAGCTAGTTGAAGAAAAGTTGTCTATTAAAGCGAGGCTTGCTGATTTCTTTTCAAAATTGACATTTCTTATAAACCACCTTTTTACTTTAGGTATTTTGCGGAAAGAAATTTAACAAATGTTCCAAGTCACATAATTGTAGCAGATCAATCTTTGACGTTATAATAATAATAATAATAATCAGCAGTTATTTCGCTTAGCGACCACAAATGTGGGAGAAACATGCAAGGGCTTAATGGATTACAACTTACAAGTTCGGGTGGCTTAATTCCAATTCAATATTTTACTCAAATTTGGAATCTTTTGAATTATCTTTGCTGTTTTTGCTTCGATGATTTGCATCCATCGGAACCTATGTAGTCAAGTTGGCATATGCATGTGTGTACGTATGTGACACCCTTCTAGCTTGTAAACAGGGTATCTTATTTGTTTGTTTGTTTGTTTTTTTTTACATAAATATTTACAATATGAAGTTTTAGCCTTTATAACTGTAAGTCAAATAACCAAATTAACATACAGTGCACATTACTGTTGTGTAACTCGCTGTATTAATTAGTTACTTACAGATAATTTTAAAGCAATATATTGTTTACATGATCATGAAATCAACCTTTAAAAATATACAAACAATAATAAAAATGGGAAATTCATGAACATAAACAAATGGAAAGCTTACCGGGCACATGTTATTCACTGCAAAGTTCATTCACTTACAGAAATGTTATTTTATATAGTACTCAGAAATTAATATATTTTATAATTAAATATAATATAAATTTAATATACCCACTTGCTGTCATTTAATGTAATAAAATCAATAACATATGAGGTGAGTTTTTATTGTTATTTTGAGAATCTGTATTCTCAATACTGAAAATTTCCACATACAATATGTATGGTGTATAGTTTTTGGTTCCTTGCTTTAGCAAAAGGAACCTATGTAGTCAGGTTTGCGTGTGTGCGTGTGTGTGTGTGTGTGTGCGTCTGTGACACTTGTTTGGGTACACTGTAACTCAACAAGGGAATGTTGGACTTAACTCAAACTTGGTATATAGATTCGCCATAGTGAGAAGGTGTGCCCTATTGTTTTTGGTGCCTGTGAAGGTCACCAAAGGTCAGTTAGAGGCCAAAAACCCAAAATATTAAAACTGCAATAACTCTCAGTGCCAATGTGTGACAAGGTTGATATTTTGGGACAAGTTGTGAACTGGTTATGAGAACATTTTGAAATTTAACTTTCATGTGATCCGAGGTCACCAAAGGTCAATTAATGTTAAAAAACAAGTATTTTTGCGATAACTTGAGAACGCATTGTCCGTTAGGGATGAGAGTTGCTTCAATGTAATCCAATTGTCGACCCGCATCTGGGTGACCCTTGACCTCAACTTGACCTCTGGTGACCTTTAAGTGTTTTGGGGATTTTTACAGTTTTGATGCTATTTTCAGATGTCAAAGGTACCTTCTGATCATAAATGTCAATAGGTTGACCCCATGTGACCTTTGTGTGTGAAGTTATAATGGGGTCAAAGTTTTCGGTCGGAGTTAGGATGGCTGTACAGACTTGTCGTGTTGATTTTTGGAATCAGGAGATCAAACTACATCTGAAACCAAGGTAAAAGGTCACATTAGAAAAAATGTGCTTATTTTGGGAGAAAATGGGCCAAAAAGAAAATGTTTGGTTTCGATGCTAGATTTGGATATCAAAGGTACCTTCCGATCAAAAATGTCAATGGGTTGACACCCCGGTGAGCTTTGTGTGTGAAGTTATACAAGGTCAAAGTTAATTTTCAGACATTTAATGCAATAACTCCCAGTGCCAAGGTGTGACACGGATATTATTTTGGGACAAGTTGCAAATGGTATAGGGGAATATTTTCAAACTTAACGGTCATGTGATCCGAGGTCACTAAAGGTCAATTAATGTTAAAAAACAAGTATTTTTGCGATAACTTGAGACAAATTATCTGTTAGGGTTGGGAGTTGCTTCAATGTTATCCAATTGTCGACCCGCATCTGGGTGACCCTTGACCTAAATTTGACCTCTGGTGACCTTTAAGTTTTTTGAAGATTTTTACAGTTTCGATGCTATTTTTAGATATCAAAGGTACCTTCTGATCATAAATGTCAATGGGTTGACACCTGGGTGAGCTTTGTGTGTGAAGTTATACAAGGTCAAAGTTAATTTCCAGACATTTAGTGCAATAACTCCCAGTGCCAAGGTGTGACACGGTTGATATTTTGGTACAAGTTGCAAATGGTATAGGGGTTTCTTTTCAAACTCAACGGTCATGTGATCCGAGGTCACCAAAGGTCAATTAATGTTAAAAAACAAGTATTTTTGCGATAACTTGAGAACGCATTGTCCGTTAGGGTTGGGAGTTGCTTCAATGTAATTTGACCTCTGGTGACCTTTAAGTGTTTTGGGGATTTTTACTGTTTCGATGCTATTTTTAGATGTCAAAGGTACCTTCTGATCATAAATGTCAATAGGTTGACCCCATGTGACCTTTGTGTGTGAAGTTGTAATGGGGTCAAAGTTTTCGGTTGGAGTTAGGATGGCTGTACAGACTTGTCGTGTTGATTTTTGGAATCAGGAGATCAAACTACATCTGAAACCAAGGTCAAAGGTCACATTAGAAAAGATGTGCTTATTTTGGGAGAAAATTGGCGAAAAAGAAAATGTTTGGTTTCGATGCTAGATTTGGATATCAAAGGTACCTTCCGATCAAAAATGTCAATGGGTTGACACCCCGGTGAGCTTTGTGTGTGAAGTTATGCAAGTTCAAAGTTAACGTTTAGACATTTAATGCAATTAACTCCCAGTACCAAGGTCTGACACGATTGATATTTTGGGACAAGTTGTGAATGGGGTGGTGGAACATTTTCAAACTTAACGGTCATGTGATCTGAGGTCACCAATGTTATCATATCTGTTGACCCGCTTGTAGGTGACCTTATATTTCTTACATTTTCGACGCCATATTCAGATCTCAAAAGTGCCTTCCGATCAAAACTCCGATCACAATTTGTGATCACAAAAGTGTTAGCTATAGTGTTGGTTACTTTATGGGTACATGTAGGACCACAATTACTTGGACTATTTGAGCCCAATCTTGCTATGATAATATTATGTGTATTGTCATATACCCCTATGCAAGGAACCACAGTGCCCTTGGGCTCTTGTTATAGTATAGTTTTTATAGTATGGTGCATACTGTATGTATAGTTTTTCATGAGGCCCCTGTGAGGCACCAGAATTTTGTAGGGGGAACTCGCTACCAGACCCCCATATGGCTACATGAGTTGAGGCAAGTGGCTCCACAGAAACTGTTAAAATTCCCCCCACCCTTATCATCCATATGGATGCCCTGGCCTATTTATTTCTGATAAGATGCATTAAGACAATACTGTATATTAGACATAACATTATTGCTTAAAACTAGCTCATAAATTTTAGGTGAGATAATAAATTAGGCAATTTTATACCATTTATAAGCTAGTCAAGCCTAATTGGAGCAGGCCCCTGCAAAATAGAAAACCTAAAAGATGTTGAACAAAAGTTTCAGCAACTTGAAAGTGAAATGCCTAGTTATTTAGTGACATGATGCAGAAATGTGTATGGACAGTCATTATTCATTATAATTGTAAATTATTCAAGTGTTTACTGCAAAGAACATTTGTTGTTGAGTGTTGTTTTACTGCCGTATTTAGTAAGTACTTTTTGTACTGTAACTGCCAAGTTCATGAGGAATGGATCTGTGGCATCAACAACAATTTTGGCTAAAGAAAAGTGGGATAGACAGCATATGTGAAGGGGTTGGGTAATGGCAAGTATAAAGAAGGAACAGGAGATGCAAATTTGGTAAATTGCACCCCCCCCCCTCAAAAGAAAATCTAATGGAAATTGGGGGGGGGTAGGAACAGTCATGTGAGGGATTATTTCATCCACTGTAGCAAAACCACTGGTAAGGGGTATATTTTCCTTCTCTTTTATTGTTTTTGATACCATGCTCAATGTTTATTTCATAAATAGTATTTGCAAATTGACTTGTGGTTTGAATGTTTTTAGTTCCATACGTCCATAACCATAAATCTGTACGTCCATAACCACAGTGAAACAGACATGGGACCTGCTTGGAAGCATGATAAAAATTAATTCATTTTTGTGTTTGGAAACTTAGAGTCCTGTTAATAGGCACATGTACTTTAGTTTTCAAGACCTCAAACTTCACAGAGGTTTTGAAAATGTATAAAAAAGAATGAAAAGTCAAATTCTCTGCTGCGTACGTCCACTACTGGCTATTTTTC
Source organism: Apostichopus californicus (assembly GCA_020650975.1). Classification (NCBI taxonomy): domain Eukaryota; kingdom Metazoa; phylum Echinodermata; class Holothuroidea; order Aspidochirotida; family Stichopodidae; genus Apostichopus; species Apostichopus californicus. Next base: position 8,864 of record JAIPMN010263623.1, read on the forward strand.
GATTGTTACTCAACAATAATAAAAGTCGGGCAATTGGTATTTATCATGATTATAGTACTAGTTAAGGTACATGACTTGACCATATAAAAATTTAAGTAATACACTTGTTAAACTCTCCGAGGTGAACGTCCATAACTATGGAACTGCCCATATATAGCTTTGTTAATATCAGTAGGTGCTTTTAAATAACTTTTAAAGAGTTTATTCTTTCTTTGATAGATGTCAATATTCCAGTTGTAATCCACGGATGTTTCTGTTTACGTGGTTTCCTTTTGCTTACATAACATATTGGAAAACAGTTATTAAAGTTAAAATTGAAAGATTCAAAGAAAATATTGCAGGCAGCATTATAAGCATTAGTTTGGCTTAAAACATTGTTCGAGTATTTTTTTCAATATCATATATCAAATGCCTGTTGTTTCTTGGTTTATAATTTCGCCTATAAATGAATTTCATTGGTCTGTTATTCTTTGTTAGGACTAATAGGAATATTGGGAAATTATCACATATGGTTACAAGAATTCCTGGTATGGATGTGGGTTGGACAATTGTTATATTATTATCAAGTATAGATGCTGAAGTTGCAGTGATATGAGTGGGATTAGTAATTGTTAGATTAAATCCGGTCGAGTAGGGTAAGAGAAAGCCAGTTGATTTGTTTACATCTGAAATATCACTAAATCATCCATTTTATCCTTTCATTTTTTTTAAATCTTTATTGAAATCTTCCATATTATATGAATCACAATTGTAATGACAAATTATATTATATATATGTTGTATATTGAAATTAAAATCGTCTATTGAACCGTTGGGTGGTCTATAAATACAACCAACAAATCATTTTCTTCTTAGTGTGGGGTTGAATTTCAGTCGCCTCTATAAATATATAGATTATATAATGTTATGAGGTGTGTGCATTCTATTAATCCACGGCTTATGGTCTGCCTCAACGTCAGCGTTCCATGTGTGCGGAGGAAGAATAGAATTTCATAGAAAACAAGTTTCTTACCTTAGTGCAAAACAGTGGAACATTTTTACCTATAAGTATCAGAGAAGCTCCTAATTTAAATTGTTTTAAACATTTACTAAAGCCTTACATTAAATGTATATTTATCTACTTTAACATTATATATTTGTTTTATTATTTCATTTCTTTCCTATGCTCCTTCATAGTTTACTATCCATCAGGGTTTTGTTTGTTTTCATTGGTTCCATTTCTTTCTGATGTTTTCTATTTACTGAACGGAGAAGATGAGCTAACCGATGGCTAACCGAGTCACCCTCAATTAAATAAAGTTTAAGTAAAATAAAATAAAATAATAAAAATCTGTCGTACGTAGTTAAGTTTAATTGATTTGTGTATACCTTAGGAATGTGTTAATACAAATTAAGTGTTACGTAATCGCTATGCCATTTACCTGGAGGATAATCTATTTCATTTGGATGTTCTCGATTTAGACTTATGTTGTGTGTAACTTTTACTTGCATGGAACCAACTTTTTCATATCTTTTTCACGAGGAACTTTTCTTCAAAATATACATTCGTCCATTCCAATACCACGTTCTTTCGACAACCTAACTGTGCAACTCTACAGAACCACTTCTGCCAACCTACCAGGAACCACACGCCCTGCTTTCAGTGACTTAACTCTATTGCAAGTAATTGAAATTAGATTGTTATATTTTTTAATGTAAGGTGTGTTTTAATTATAGTTTATCAGAACAAATTCTCCTTTCTCGTCTCTTCTTTTATGTTCGTGACTGTTGGTTAATCTTGAGTGGTTGAATCCCTCTTATAGATAGCTAACAGTCATGTAACAATAGTTTCATTAACCAGAATGCAAAAATGCATTTCGGTTTTGATGATAAAACATGAGCAATTTTCTTCATGAATCTGACGTAATGTATAATGAGGGTGTACACGTGACCCCAAATGACCTTTGACCTCCACCAAAAAAATAGACTTTGTACTCAAGGTGGAAGTTCTACACACTAAGTATGAAGTTGGTCCAACCTCCCCTTCTTGAGATATCTTGTTTAAAAGGTTTTCACAATTTCATCCCTGGTGATCCCAAATGACCTTTGACCTCCACCAAATACATAACCGTCTTGAACTTAATGTGGTACTACAAAGTAACAATGAAGTTGGTCTGACCTTCCCTTTTTGAGGTATCGTATTTACAAGGTTTTCACAATTAGACCCCAAATGACCTTTGACCTCCACCAAAAACAATGGGCTCTTTGTACTTAAGGTGGTACTTCTTCACATGAAATTGGTCTGACCTTCCCTTCTTGAGATATCGTGTTTACAGGGTTTTCACATTTTGACCCCTGGTGACCCCAAATTACCTTAACCAAAAACAATATGCTCCTTGTACTCAATGTGGTACTTCTACACATCAAATATGAAATTGGTCTGACCTTTCCTTCTTGAGATATCGTGTTTACAAGCTGGGCGTCACAAACGCACTCACTCACACACTCATGCGTACATAGCTATCATTTCAAGGACGTAATTACCTGTCAGGTACGGCAATTAACTCAATTTGAGGACCCCTCGAATTGCTGTGGTATCAACACTGTGCGCATATGTGTATATATATTATACACACAGTGTACGTACACATGGAAACTCATAGCTCCCAACTCTTGAGAAGGCAAATGCTGGTCCATGCCACGAATCGCCGTCCTGGGGGAGGGGTATAAGGGGAGGGGTGGATTTTTTTTTTAATCCTGGTGATGCCTACATGTAAAATGGTGGCACTTAGAAAGGCTTTTGTCACCCAAAATTTTCTGAGAAATATGCATAGCCTATGCATTATGCTAAAGAAATGATGGTTGCTAAGTCAAAATTTGATGCAATTTTTTATGTATACTTGAGAATTACAATGTGGGTTTTTCGGACGCTTGCGCGGGTCAGCGGGTTTGGGTGTTAGAATGCGGGTCCAATCCGCGAAATGCGGGTCAGTTGGGAGCTCTGGAAACTCTGCAATGGAGGGTGACCCTCTTAGCAGGGTTACTGACAGTTTTTATTTTATATTTTGTAGTATTGAGGAAATCTAGTATTGGTTTCCTTTGGCACAAGTAGGTGTGTAACGGCTATGCAAAACGTGGTTTATTCATGTCACCCTTGCCTTTGATAATACTCACATTTTTCTTTTATAGAAACGTTTTTACAAGTATGATACGTTGAACTATACACATTTAAATGCGTCTGATTACACTTTGTTTAATGCCGCAGCCAGTGGCAACCTAGACTTCTAGATTGGGGGGGGGGGGGGGGGGGGGGGGGGGGGGGGGGGGGGGGGGGGGGGGGGGGGGGGG
>JAIPMN010263634.1:0-18318 GCA_020650975.1 Apostichopus californicus
CACCAATAAATTAACTGTGTCTGAATTTTCGAAAATTCCCTGACCACCATTCTTCATCATACTTCCCTCTACTCGTGCAATTTTGACCGGTCTGTTAGGGGTTGAAGGAAGTTTTTCTATATTGGTGTCCATAGATGAAATTTTGTGCAACATTATGGGTATTTTTTGAAGTGAATTTATTCAAGAGAATTGTGAATTTTCAAATTCTGAACAAATAATGGGCTTAAAACGTTGAAAAATGGTGCTTACGAGTATTGTGGGCCGCGACGTAGAATCACCTACAAAAAGCAATGATCCACAGGAGATGCAATGAGGTCGAACAGGATGTGTGACTGGTGACAATCTTCAAAAAGGTTATGGATGAAAAAAAACTATTGGGAAATTCTTGGTTCTCAGGCAAAAGTGTACATTTGGTTGGTCATTTCAAGCCCGAGAAGTGCCATTTCCGGTGATCTGGGGGGTACCAAAACCCGAATTTTTCTTGTACGCTGCGCGCCCCCGGGTTAGAAAATCCTGGATACGTCCCTGAAAAGATGATGGTTGCTTGAGATGCTGTTCACCAAAACAATTCATTAAATTGACAATTTTATCATAGGCCTACATGAACCACAATGAAGCATGGTCTGACGTTTTCTTGTGCAAATTAAGATAGCCTAACCATTCGTTATAGTTGGAACATCGTAACCTGCTGTAGGCCCAGCCGCAAGTGGATTTCAGTGGACATCATCAGGGCCATCAGCTCAATACCAGTTATTCAGCCTGCATTGTGTCTTAAATCTAACATGAAAATTTCGCTATTTTGAATTTCTTGGTAAACATGTGGATCATTCTTACAAACCGGAATTATATAGGAATTACATAGGAATTACATAGTTATATATGAATGTAAGAGACTGACTTCGGTCAGCTTGCGGCTTTGATAAGCCACTGAGGCTTCTTTGCGAGTTCCTGCTTGCAGGAGGATCTAATATACATACATAGCCTCAGTGTTAGCTCAAAATACAGTATATAGCCTACGTCATATCAGCTGATCGAGAGACAGCTGTACATGTATATATAACATTAGGCTACCACTGTTATACCAGAATACGAGGGTGAATATATGGATATACTACAATTGATGTCAAACCTTCATGTAATGACGATTAACTCTCCATAGTAATATTTAGCCCAAGTCAGTGCAATATGACTGTACAGTTTAGTCTCCCTGCTGACAAGCAATCATTTTCTTGCTATAACATACAATAGGATACCTCCAATAATTGAGCCTAATTTAACATGATTACAGCATTTGGCCAAAGGATCATTATATGGTGAAAAATTAAATTGGATCACATCCATCTGATGGAGGTATGGATTAGGGAATGAAGGAGTACAAAAGACAGTGTACCATATCCCATGCAGTTAGGGCGGCAAAGTATTTACTGAAATAAACCTCGTTACTTGATACAAAAATAAAACTCTAAAAGGATATCACCAATTCAAATGGAGGCTTATACAGCCTGAGAGCAACTTAAATTCCAAGTGACACCATACGACTTTGTGTGCATGTGTTATGAAATTTAATTCACTTGGATAAAGGTTGGGGAGGGGGTGTGGAGGTGGCATATGTTCCCCTGCCCCCATCTGCTATACCGCCATGTTTGTGCGATATCAAACATGTACCACAAAAAAAGAACAGTAGGCTACTTGTTTAAGGTGAACGCAGATATCTCATGTCTCTGCAGTAGCGTTACTCCTATGGGCTCGGACCGCGCTGAGCCGGGGGCCCGACCAAAAGGGGCCCCGCTTTACTGATGCACAGAAAAAGGGCGCCTCTTTGGATAGGGAGGCCTGGCCCGTTTTTACTGGGAAAGAAAAACTCATAAAGGCTAAACAAGACACTATTCATATTTCACGTGATACGGAATACGGACATCATGATCATGGGCTCATTGGGTATTAATCAGGGCGTCAATCCGATTTGAAACGTGGGGGGGGGGGGAATCACGTAATCGATTGACTATTCGAGTATTCCGGCCGTAAGTACTATCTAAGCGAATCGCCACCATTTGGTTGGCGCGCAGCGTACCAGAATATTTCAGATTTCAATACCTGCCAGATTGCTGGAGATGGCACTTGCCAGGCTGGATATCAGCCATCTAGTTGCGTGATTTCCGGGAGAAAATTACAAATTCGTCACTCAGGAAATCTGCAATAAAGTTCATGCGCCCTTAATTTTTGGTGAATTATTTCTTTTGTTAGTGAATCCAAATTGATATGAACATTAGAACCCAGTGCAAATTGACAAATGATGCGGCGAACTGGAAACCCCAGCCCCATTTTGCGCTATGTTTCAGGATAGAATACAACTCATTTGTTCGAGCCCATGACAACTAACAATCTGTGAATAAATGTACTTCGAAATGGGCACATTATATTGCACCAAGTCGGTCAAGGAATGACCCCAGGGCCTCAGATATAGACCTATAGGAACGATGTCCCAAAATGTCCCCGGATATAAAGGCGAAGGAAGCTATCCGCCGCGACTGCATGTGAGTTTCTCGACTTGCCGTCTTGGGAGTCATACCACAAAATGGTGCATTTCCTCATACGCCATTATTAATAATTTAAATAACTAACTAATTAGGCACAGTCCATGCCGTTTTGCGACACTCGGAAGTTCCATTTTCGCGCTTCTTCGAATAGAGGGCAGACTTCTTGAACTAGTTGTAGGCTCCGGCCGCACCGTTATCCGCACACAGCTTGTGGTTTCAATCTCAAGTTTCGCTCGTCGCGACAAACAGACAAAGTTGCAGATCTACCGATGTGAAAAATCTCGGTCACTTTTCATAGAACTGAACTTCTAATATTCGATGATAACAATCCTGAGATGTGTAAGCCCTAACCAAATAGAGCCACGACACTACTCTTTTTCCTCCATCCATCGAAATGTCCCCCAGGATTGACGCCCATGGTATTAATGTATGTATCGAGGCTTCGAGCTAGTTGTGTTATTTATTATTATAATGAAAACAAAGTATATAATTTAAAACCCAATTCCAGCCCAATGTTGTACTGAGTACAACATCGGGACAATGATTTTTTGTAAAATTCTAAAACGATAACCCAACACCCCACAGACTTGAAATGCGTTCATTTGTAAGAAAAAAGGCAGTGCATTCATGTATATATAATAATAAAAGGTAAGAATAAAGATGCCTTCGGTGTATCTGGTAAGTAAAAAAGCACAGGAAATAAGGCCTAGATGTAGACAAAGTTTCAGCCGAAATTATAGGCCTATATATGCTTAGGTTTGATTACTGTATTTGTAGTCTCCATTATACTCCATACAGTAGGATGCTACTGTACAGCTTTATAATACTGTACTTGTTGCGCCTACGCCCGGCATTAGTTGTACACAATAACACACACGTGGTGTTAAGGGTCATATTCGCTCATGCTACGAAAGTGTTTCCACCATGCAGTTTTAGTAATTTTGCCCTGAATTATCCCTGATCTGCGAAGAGGCATGGTCACTCGATATCGATGGACTTATCGATATGTTTGCTAAGAAAAAAGCCAGGCTTAGTCAGAATTTCACGGAAAGTCGATATTTTGAGATTGGAAAACAAGTCGAGATTTCGATAAACGTTATTTTGAGAAGACAGTGGAAATTTGGGACTAAATAGTATCGGAAATTTTCAGATATAATTTCGATACAAAATATGGAAGTTGACTTGTTCTTCGGAAACTTATAAATATATACTTTGAGTAAGTTATCGGCATTTTATAAACGAAATAGCAAAATTTGAGATTAAAGGTCGACTTTTCAGATTAAAAATCAAACGGTCGAGAAAAGAGTCGGAGTATTAAAATAAAAAGTCGAATTATATAGTCAATATTTCGAAAATCAAAGTTGAAATGTGTACATAACTTTTTTTTTAAAGTAAATTAAAAATAAATTTGGAAGTAAATTTTTTGAAAATACGGAAATAGAATTTTTGAGATAAAATAGTCGAAAGTCCGCGATAGTTTTGGGATAAAAAGAAATTCGACATGTTCTTCGAAATGTTGTGTCGACTTTTTACATCGCAATGAAATGTCGCAATAACAGTAGCAATGTCGAATACCAAGGGCGTAGGAACCGGTGGGGCTGGGGGGCGCCAGCCCCCCCAGTGAAAAATATGGTGGGGCGGAAGTATCATCCCGCCCCCCGCTCCGCAAGTCAGAAAACCCCTTTTTCATTTCCAAATGAGAAAAAAATCTCACCAAATTGCATCTAAGGCCAGGTGAAAATGCAAAATTATTTACAAAATGGAGTGGGTGTTGAAATGTGCTATATTGCACCAAATTGCATCTGAGGCCACCTGGAAATGCAAAAAAATCCAAAAAAGACCCCTCCCCAGGCCGGCCATCAGTCTTCAGCCCCCCCACTCAAAAGTACTTTCCTACGCCACTGTCGAATACATAGTCCCACCTTCTAAACCACACGCGAAGAAGAAATATTAGTAAAATTAGTCGAAATTTGAAAACGAATCGGAGTTATTAGACCGAGTTATTTCCAATGTTCGGTCTGCGCTGATATCATCAACGAAACGAAAATTCTTCTTGGGAAGTTTCCAAATCCGCCCTCTCTATTTTTCAATTATCGATAGCTTCCTTATACGTCACTGACTATGCAAAGTTGATCTTCATTCACTTCCCACACCCTACCCATTGCGCACACCATTGCAAGGATGGTCTCCCGACGGACTCGATCATCATTTCGTGATGATGACCAGTTGGTGACTAAGACGGCGCCTCACAGTGACAATTGAGTATATGTGATCGATCGTAAGGCTATACAAGCTGGGTAGTGGGAGATTATCCTAACTTAAACGAGATTGAGGGTTGAGCTTTCATTGGGATTCTACCGCGCACACGAACAGAGGGATTACATGAGATTGCACGATTGATCGCTTCAGTATTTAAAGCACAAACATTGAAGTGAATACTATAAAACCCCCGATTTAGAATAACTGAAATTATCAAAATCGGCTTCCAAAACAAACACCACCAGGCCGCTATTTTTCTAGACTGTGAAAAGGCCTTCGATAAAACTTGGCACAATGGTCTCCGGAACAAGCTGTTAGAGTATAATCTCCCACATCAGATCATCAGACTTCTCTCCTCCTACCTTTACGGCCGTACACTAAAAATCCAATTAAATTGGGGGGGGGGGGGGCGATGCGTGGTGGCTGATGATGTGTCGGAGGGACCTGTTCACTGAAGGTCTTGATGGTAGGGTTGAGTTTGGCGTTGGCTTACTGCTGGATACACCTAACGATGTCTGTGTAGAGGGCGGTGTTGATCTGAGTGGTGGTATTGCCTGGGTGGATTTGTTGCAACTGCGATGCTTTTGGTAGCTGGCTTCGTGGACATTGGTGTGGTCTGGGTTGCGTTGCTGGTTTTCTTTGAGGCTGTAATATTTGGAGCTGTCTTTGAAGCTGTCTTTTTTTTGGGGGGGGGGGTATTCCCGGTGACTGGTTTGTGTGGGGCGGGTTTCGCAGTAGCTGGCTTCGTAGTGGTTGGCTTTGTTCATGGTGATGAGAAACTTGTGCCAGAGGCTCCATGTTCACTACGGGTCTTGCGGTGTTGGAGGTTGTACATCGGATATCCTCTGTAGCTGGCGATGTGCGGTCCATTGCATTTGACACACTTTACCGCTTCTCGGGAGAAAGGCAAGGCTGAGCGGGTGTTGACTACCGAGCCGAAGACAAGTCTTCATACTGGTGCAGGTGGCTGCTCTGTGGCCAAAAGCTTGACAGTTGTGGCATTGGGTTGGTTCGAAGGTGTGGTGGATTCGCTGGACTTCGAACCGACGGTTGCCGATTTAGATTCCGTTGGTTTTCGGACTTCATGCGTTGGTTGTTGAAGGTAACAGCAACTTTTCGGATCGGAATTTGCGTACCTTTCACACGGAAGCGGCGGACGTTGATGACTTTCGTTGACTGGCGGCTAATCCCGAGGATGATGGAGGTAGTTGAAAGGCTTTTGGGTACGTTGATGATGAGAGTTTCCATGTTGACTTGTTGGGTTCCAGAAGAGGAATGAAATACAAGGCTTGGTTCAAGTCGCATTTTATATAACATTTTTGTTAACGATCTCCCATACAACAAACTAATTTCCACACAATGTAATCAGGTTGCCGACGATCTCGCTATGGCATACAAGTAAAATAATATCCCTATGCATCAGTCCACTACAAAGATTCTCTAACACCCTAAGCTCCTGGTGTAGTTAATGGAGAGTGAAAACTAATCCGAATAAATCTAAGCTTGTAATATTTAAGTACCCTTGTTCTAATGACTCGGCCGAGGACTAGTACGTAGCATTAATCTTTTCACGACCAACATCAGCCCCATCAAAGAAGCTGTTTACGTAGGAATTACCCTAGACACTACCGGTAAAGCATGGAGGATCTTAAACTCACTTAAAAGCCTAATCAATCTAAATTGTCTTCGTCCACAAACTTTATTAAAAATTTATAACTCAAAAATTAAACCTATTATTACTTACGTCAGTATATGCCTCCTTAGTTGTAATAAGTCTCAAATTTCTCGATTAAACACTATTAATAATAAAACCCTCAGAAACTGCCTTAACATCCCAGTTCCATTGCTACCAGAAAGCTCATAGAAGCAGTAAACCCAGTCCCACTTTTTGATCAACTAATTATATCAAACATAAAATGTTTAAATAACACCCGCCTCCTTGATCCCGTAGCCCAAGACCTCTTGCTTAAATATTTAATTCATAAAACCTACATCAATTTAAAACAAAAGTTCCGTGGATAAATAATACTTTCTAAACTGGGAGGAGGCGTCAGCCCTGGCAGAGGGAGGGGGCCCTTTGCTTAGGAACCCAGTGGCTAGAGGGCTTGTGAGTAAAACCCCAGAAGAAGTTCTCTTCTGGGAAACATCCCAGTCACCCGGAACTATTTCTCCTTTTTTATTTTTGATAAGCGTAAGGGTCCATCCCGGCAGGGTGGGTTTGCCAGGTCTGGAGCATCTTCCCATTTACCAAGTAGTTTCCAGTACTCACTATGAAGCTTCCAAAATGCGTGTGTTGCTTGTTTTCCTCTCCTTATCGATTTACCAAACTTCTATTGTCTGTTTTAACCAAATAATATTCTATGTACCTGCGCGAGCCGAGCCTTGCACGTCTCGATCAGGAGTTTTCAGTCTGACCATTGGAATAGAGTGGTTTCTCACGGAAGACACGAATATCCATAACATAGCAAAAGTATAACACACCTGTGTTTAAGTCTGATGAGAAGAACGTTTTCACTAATTATAGACCATTTTTATTGCTAGCGCAGTTATCCAAACTACTTGAAAAGTTGTTTGAAGAAAAAATTCTTGCCAAGCACCACCTCCTTTCTGAGAGTCAGTATGGTTTCAGTTCTGGACGATCTAGATCTTATGGCAATATTAGAATTACTGGAAAACACGTTACTGAATGATACAAAAAATGAACTATTGGATTCTTCATTGATCTGAAAAAAAGCTGTTGACGTAATTGACAATTGTTTTTAACTTAAGAAACTTGAACATTATGGAATTCGGGGAATTGTTCATAACTGGTTATAGCTATTTGTCCAACAGAAAGCAATATGACCAAATCAGCGATTTTAAGTCAGGGTTTTTGTTGTGCCTCAAGCGTCAGATACTTGAGCCCAAATTATATATAAACGTCATGTGTAATGCATGCAAATTATTAAATGTTGTACTTATTGCGATGATACTAATATTTTTGCTCCCACAATGATATCGAAGTACAACGTACAATTATATGCAAAAAAAAAACAAAACAATAATGTATGATTCGTAGTAAACAAGTTATCTCTCAATGTTAGCAAAAAAAGTTGCATTCTAAATCAAATCGCCGTTTCAATGCTGATCCGGACGTTACTATAAAGGAAGTCAATATGGAAATAAGTTGATGTGACGAAGTGTACTTATAGATCATAAACTGAACTGGAAAGAACACATTAACAAATTTTCAAACAAACTTTCTAAAAGTATCGGAATTTTACATAAAGCCAGCCATGTTTTAAATATATATATTTATATATATTGTGCTGAAGTATAGTAAAATACTTATAAGTCTATCTTTCTTCGTTATTTTTAAAGCAGAAGAAAGTCATCCGTATAATATGCAATGCATACTTTCAAGCTCATACGTCTGAACATTTTTTTAAAGTCAAATCTATTAAGATTATCTCAAATTAGTATCGATGCAAATGTATTTCTTGTAATCAAATGGTAGTAAGCAAAAATTCCCTGACGATTCCTTCATAGCATAATCATTAATTTCTCACTTTTCGTTGAAGGTGACACTAAAGAGAACAGCGTTAATTTTGTACTTCACATATACACATATGAAACAAGGAGAAAAAGAGGGCAATCCATGGACTTGCAGATCTCATCTCCTTAATCACTTTACTCTTGGCATCCTAAGTTTGCTAAAAAGTATGCCATTTGTGCACACAGTTGGTCTGAACTTGAATGGACTTAGGAGTTCGCGACACACCTTTTAGCACAATTTAGGCAAACTTGACCTTTGACCTCGACCCTGAACAACCACATAAGTACTATTTTAAAATTGTCCATCATTCTCTACATATCTTGTGGTTTCATGACATTTTCCTACTTGATGACAGGAAGAAATGGCTAAAAACAAATTTTTATGTTTATTGATATCTGATCTTAGACTTCTGACGTCATCAATCAAGCAGGCATATGTAACATGATCAGGCACCTACCCACTAAGTTTGAAATTAATCGTAAGTACGATCTAAGAGGAGTTCGCTTTAATGATTTTATTGCAAACAAAGGGAATTACTGCACCCCCCCCCCCATTTTAATGTATGACACTGCACTTGCGGTATCAGTGAATATCTGCACATGTTTAATTCGAATATCGAAGTATAAGGTTTTTACCCCTCCCCCAATTGCTAACATTTCCAGTGCACTGACGTGATACTTGTTTTCATTTGTACTAGCTCATCTACCATTTGCACTGGTTGGGAGGCAGTGGCGTCGTGCCCATTGGGGCCCGGGGGGGGGGGCACAGGCCCCCCCCCAAATTTTGTCAAAGGTGTCATAAAATTTTGTCATAATTTAAAAAAAAAGTGTTTTCGAAATCGAAACGCAACCCCGACCGCGAGGAAGCGTGCAAAGCAGACTGTCATTGACTCATTTTGGAACCTAACTCAGCGACGTTGAATGAGAACAGTGTCAGCAACTGAATTTCTTGTAGGGCCTACGAGAAATGGGGCTTCTGTTGACTGCTTGGTCAATGGTTGTTAATTGTTGAAATTCAGTCAATCGAAACAGTTAAATAATTACTGGTTGATAACTAATGAACCAAATGTGCCATCAACGCTGCCATCGTTGAACAATATTATATATACGTAGTCCCAGAGTAAGTGCAACCCGTTACCTTTTCCAAAGTCAGTCAATTTTCCATGAAAAAATGGCAAATTTTTTAGTTGTTTTCTAAGCCTGTAACAAGGTTCGGAAAGTTAAGATAAATGTAGTGAACAGAGATTATGGGACTCCATGTGAACTTCTTCTTAAGTAATGCAATCAGTTCGCTAAAAGGTCCACCAAGATAAATTTTCCTAATGATCTGATATAGGTAGTTTCGAAAAAAATGAATAATAATAATCATTTCAAATACAGTCACAATTAACCTGGAAAATAATCACTTCGTTATCGCCACGTTTTACCTTAGGTTTCGCTACTTTCGCTTTTTCTGCCCATGTTTTCAAACGGCATAGCTTTTTCTTCACCCAGTCACCACTTCTCACGGGCATGGGCAGCGATCATGGATCAGCCAAAACAAAAATGTTTCGATTTCTTAAATTTTGGGCGCTTCTGGGAGACGAGGAATTGGTAAACTGAGGAATAAATGGCGATCACTTCCTTCGAGAATATTTCCCCAAAATAAAAAATTGCCGGAACTTTTTATCAATTTTAGGGGTGTTGCTTACTGCCATAAGGCAAGGGAAGTGCCGTTTCCTGCAATCTGAGGGGTCTGCCAGACGAAAAATTTTCTTGTACGCTGCGCGCCAAGCTGTGAGGCGCTCCGCTTAGATAGTCATCACCTAATCACAGGCCCCCCCAATATTTATTTTCGCACGACGCCCCTGTTGGGAAGGGGTGGGGGGGGGTGGGGGGTACTTATGATTGCTAATTGCTCCCGAGCCTTGTTCGGATGCATCTGTTGTGACAGCAAACTTTGGAACTGTACTTAGGATATTTTTAGATGCAGTAATTAGCCTAAGGGTTAATTCCCATCATTTTAATTCTTCAAAGGCTTCAAAATTGCAACCGTTTCTCTTTCAATTCATTTCTTGTGTCTATCTCCAAACACTGATCGATCAACAGCGCCCCATATTGGACACAAGGAAAGAATGACACCAAAAACCCAATTATACGAGCTAAATCACGAATTGTTTTTGGACGGTTCTCTGTAAAAAAGAGTGATAAAGTACATTGTAGCCTTTATTTTTTGTAGCCTTTAGCCTTCATTCTTCTGTTGGTCTTATGACCATATGTTGGAATCTAATTTAAAACCTAAATATGTTAGTTTTTGGCTAGGATTAATGATAATCCTACTTCATGTAAGGCAATCGCCATCTTATAAACGGTTGAGGAACATTTTCAATTGATCTTCCTTGAACTCAAAATATCATCAAGGTAACTTACATAGAAAACACCTTGCTTCGGCAATTCACAAAACAATGGTTTCAGTAACTTTGTAAAATACTCTCGGTGCCGAGGCTAATTGGTTTGGGAGGCATGTGTATTGATACAATTCCCCCCCCCCCCCAATGTTTTCCGTATAGCTTCAGAATAATAGGCGTCTTTCAAATCGGTTGATGCCATGAGACAATTTGGCTGCATTAACCTTATGGAGCCCATTTTGAAATGGTGATATTGTACGGATTTATTCAATTCCTTCAAGTTGAGGAACATGCGAAGTGAATTATGTCTTGTACAAAAACATTGGTGAGATGAATTCTCCTTGAGAATGCAAGGTTTCCTCTATTACTCCCTTCTTTTGGAGTCTTGTTATCTCTTATTTAAATTAGCCTGAAAGAAATGTAACCTACACACATGGGGAAGCTTCAAAGAGGACGTATATTAACTCCAAATCAAGACTGGGGATTCCTTGTGCTTCCCATTGAGATTGGTCGTTATAATATCAGCAATAGGTCTACAATTTAAACTTGCTTCAAATTCGCCACGGCGCAGTCTATCCATAATTCCGCAAAAGGTAGTTGACGAAGCGTAATTGTGAACATTCTACATACTACTATATCAAAGACATCAACACTTTTTCGCTTTTGGAAATATAAGTTTCAGACTACCTATATATACCAACCATATTTTCTAGAATTTTGTTTGATCATGTGAGCTACAAATTAGGCTCCCTGGAATAGACAGAAAAAAGGGTTTAGGATATACAGGTACAATCGCACTTTTGATGTCACTTTTCAAGTGCATGAGCAAGATTTATGTTAGTTATCACCAGCACTGAACGCACACTAGTTATGAAAATCAATGAAACACCAAATGCAGAGTGAAAGAGGGACCCCAACTTTAGAGCTGTGACTTTTCTACATGCTTATTTATGTGATGGATCCAAATGATATGAAACATACACATATCCATACACATTAAAAACTATCCTCTTTTAAGCCGGAAGGACTATGAAAGATTAAGAATCCACCTATAAAGGTTGGGGGTAGGAGGGGGGGGGGAGGATGTCAGACACAATCAGACAGCAAAATATAACAAATAAACGCATGTTACTTTAATTGCATTCAGAATAGATTTTATTAAATATATACTTTATTTTTATTTCAGGATTAAGCATTAAAGTAGATAATCAGAAAATGAAAGACGAAATATGATTTTTTTTAAATTACTCATCGTAATAGATGGTGAAAGTAAAAGCTTCATTATTCAGAAATTGTATTTGGCAGAATAGCAGTTGTTTGTTAAAGCTATTGCACATATTTTGATCAAAGATTAAATGAAGAAAAATAATTAATGATTACTGCATATCAGTCAAAACAAAAATGAGTTGCATTTTTCTGATATTTTGATATTAACAGCAATCAACTTCTTAATCCATGATAGTTTAATAAAACTGAGTTCTTAGTAAAACTTCATTTATGTTTCAAACTTTTTTCATTAGTTAAAATAAACTCAGACAGTGGTGAGATTGAAAGATTTTGTAGGGAAAGAGGTTAATAATAGCTAAAAGAAAAAGTTTATGTTAGTGTCTCTGGATGTTCGAGTACTCTCCCAGTCATAGTCTCTATGTTTGTACAGTGCTATCTTCATCGCCTATAACACCAAGTTGAGGGATCTTTGGTTGGAACTCACAACGCTCACAGCTACACTGTTCAATGATTAAGTGAGTGTAGGTTGTAATGGATCCATCTGGGCATTGTAATGGGAGCTCCTTGGTTCTGTATGTCAGAGGTTTGCAGCAAGTACACATCATGTCAAAGTATGGGAAGGTGGTGTAAGTCCTTGCCATGGACGGGCATGAACCATCACAGTAAGTCATCAGCACTGGTCCAGTGTAAATGCAATCATCTATCTTCAGACCATTTTGAACTGCACTTCGCTTCTTACATGGCTCTTCCTCCCGTTCTGTTATAAAGGTGAAAAAACGAGATCGTAAATTCAATTATTCTAAATCCACTACACTTGATAAAGTTGCATACTTCATTTTTAATTTAAACAAAAGGTTCATAGATTCAGATGTCATCAAATTGCTCATTCAAAGGAGCATTCATGAAGATTTTGTCAAATCATTTTACATACCACTGGAGAGCAAAAAATGATGGCTTAATTATACTGAAAACCTAGTGGAATATAGATATATATCCATAAACAGCTGTCAGACATTGTACCTTTAACATTAAAAAACAAAAGGCTATTAAGCAAATCGAAATGAATTGATACATTAATACAAACATTTATGTTTGTTCATCACTGTCATAATTAATCATCTATTACAGGAGGAGCAGAATGTGGTGTGATCCCAGTAGATACAAGAAACAAGATAAGCTACAATTCCTCAAGTATATGCGCTTGATGAACTTCACAGGAAAGGTAGTTCAAAGTATCTTATGGCAATACTAGTGAATTAGTAGTATCTTAGCAGAATGAAAGAAGAGGATGAAGAGAAAAAAATGCAAGAACTATTGCACAACTTACCACATATTGGGCAGCACTGGCCTTCTTTGTAAACAAGTTTGCCCTGTAAAGAACAATGAAAAAATGATGTGTGTGTATTCACAAAGATGGTTAATGATGATTTCAGCAGAACAATATACAGTGGAAATTGTAACTGAATACTACAGAAATTCATACTAATAGAAGGCGGATATCATCAGATGGGGCATTCTACATATGGTCATTTACAAACTTTAAGGTACATCATCTTTATAATACCTCATTGCACTGAAGGAACAATTGGACAGCATTCCAATACATATGGCAGCCAAATATGTTGCTCATGTTTAGGGTATACTGAATTCTGAGCTTTAAAAAGCCAGTGAAAAGAAACTTTTATCTTCATATGATATTTTGTTGCTGGGATTTAACATTTTGAGTATTTCTCATTTTAACATTGACTTACCACACAATTTAAGTTGCATTTCTTTCTTTCAATTGTGAGTCCTGCAAACTCTGTACAGTACATCTCTGAACAACTGTCACGAGACGGCACCTTTTCTCCATACTGAATGTAAAGGAATGACAATGAGTAAGCAACTTCTTTATCGACACCAATCAATCAATCATCAATCAATCAATCAAGAGAATGCAGTGCAATATAACTGTCTGTGCATGTAACTCATATATAACTTGAACTTCAATATATATTTACAAACAACTAGGATATTATTAAGGGCCTGTGTGATGTATACATTGTGCATTAAACTTGCTGAATGTGCTAAACAGGTCACAATATTTAAAACAAAATACATCACATGTTGAACACAGTTTGCACTTACAACCCCAAGATATTGTTTTTTAAAATAATGTTATGTTTCAAATGTTGCCACAGTGACACAAATGCAGTAAGGCATTCTATTGTACAGCATTTGTTAACCACTGAGACATTCTTGTTTTGCTTCATATTATGGTCCACAAATGCATGCACCAGGTCTAAACTTAACTTCTCAGTTCACTTCTTATCTTAACAGCCTTTGATCAGTATTGGCAATGGCAAGGATCATGACTTTTACGAGACGACTATGAGATAAATTTGTCATTCCCTTCTGGGCAAAGCAGTTACCATGGTTTTTGGCATGCCAAGACAACAAATGTGAAGGGTAATCACTAAAGGAGGTTCGATGAACATTTGGTATAAAAAAACAATATATTTTACTTATATTCATTGCTTTGGAGATGTGCAGCCATGACTATAGAAAAACTTCTCAACATAAGGTGAAGAAAATACCTACTTCTAGCCATTAACCGTACAAGATTTGGTCACAAGATAATATGGACCAATCAGTCTAAATAACATTGCTCTTTTCAGTAAAAGCAAAGTTGAAATGGCTATTCTTTATACAGCATATGGTCAAAGGACAATCAAAACGTATATGCTAACATGGAATTGCTAGAATACATTGTTAACCTGTTAATATAGCCTGAAATATCTTGCAGAACTGATGAAAGCCTTTCAATGGCAGATCAAAAAATAAATATATTTCCCCTATTATGAGGAATAATACTAAAAACAACCCTACACAAAAGAGCATATTTGTATGTTATTATTTTTGTCCACATGGTCAAAACCTAAACTATCAGTCTGATAGCTCACTGCTTGAGTCTATTGTGTTGCAAGCAACATTTGCAAAGTCACAGTTTAATCAAATCTAGTGTGGCATCTATATTCCTCAAATGTCTTTACCTCAAAACGAAGCTAGAATTTTTTTTTCAGTACTCAATCTACAACATCTATTTGTCATGCAATGCTAGGAATATATTGCAAGACAACATATTCACTGAATAAACCACAAAATAAATATATTTTGACATTTGACTCTTCTTGTTCAGAAGTTAGATGTGCTGGGTTCCTATAAAATGATTACAAAGGAATGATTGTCCACTTGATATTACTTTGAATTCAGAAAGTTACAAGAGAATTTTTTACTTTCTGATGTAAAGTCGGACACATATACCAATACAATACCTTCCTTTTGCCTTCCTTTATAAAAAAGAATCAGTTCTTTTCACCTTATGACAATTAGTTATTACTTTGATTATAATTCAGACTTTAATATCAAATATAAAGAGAAAATATGTATCTTGCCATGGAGACTTACATCATACATGATACCATCAAAGAAGCAGCCAGCAGAGTCTGTATCAATGGAAGATATTTAAAGTTTGTATAATATAAACTAAACAAACAATGAAAATTCTTTAAAAGTAGTCTTTCTCCAAAAAACAATGTAAATACAACAAACATAACAATACACCCATTGATATTAAACAATAGTAACATATAATGGATAAAGAAACCTACAATACTTTGTAATAAACACCAACCTCCCAGAATAGGCAACTTAACCATTGACAGTAGTAATCAAAAGTTAATTGATATGCAGGAGGCTGTATTGACAGCATTTCATACTGTTTTATCTCTACTGCAGCAACTTCAACTTGATGTCTCAATCTAAGACACTTTGATATCAAAGTCTGACAATTGATCTAATTCAACTTAATATCTTATAAATTGAACTAACAATGCTCATTATACATTCAGGTATGTTGTAGGTGAATTATCTTATGCTTCATGATTATTGGTACTGGAAGCTTCGAGACCACTGAAATGGATATTTGTGGAACATAATGTCAAAAATATACCTAGCTGCTTCAAGTGCCCCATGGCTAAATTTGCTCTAATTGTGGCAAGAACAGAAATTGTAACATTACATGTTTACTGCAATATTTTAAAGACATTAGTGAAGACCACTCAATTGATTCAATTATATATTAATATTTAATAATGGTTCTGCATGAATTAGTGAGAACTACAAGTACAAAGAGTCACACTGACTAACCCTCTGGACTTGTTGTTGTTGATTGAATTTCCATTGTAGTGGTGGTGACATTCTCTTCTGGACCTTCTGGAGCCTCAGTAGTAGCAGTTATACCAAGGAAAGCAGTAGTACTTTCTTCTACAATTAATAAAAATTCATTCAAACTGTCAATAGCAAATCATTCACATATAGCCTTGTCATCATTACCTCCATCAGTGATGCTGCTAAAATTTAGGAGCCAAAGGAGGGGACATGTAAAGTCTACCTTAGTTGCATTGTTACCCAATTGTGCTCAGGTACTTAATATTTCAACCAATCTTTTAGCTTGATATAATTAGAAGCTTTACATAGCAACCTAGGCAGCAATTAAAGTGAAACTTCTGCTAGGCCAGAATCTAAGACAGTAGTAAAAGTATTGCTGCTTGTTAAGCTGATGCAGTAAACACAGCTATAATGGTTAGTTTTACTAAATTCAACAGTGTCAGTGTCTGACAGGATTGTATGATCACTACATTTATATGGGATTGGGCAGCGACCACCACATTACAATTTGATGATGCTTCTGTTCAGTAAAGACTGCTGGGAGATAGACTTAACCATTTAAATATTTTGTTGTAAAGATGTTAATGTGCAGTATATATTCTTTTGAATGCAACAAATTTTTTTTTCTTTTGAATGCAACAATTTGAATTATGTAACATGTTCAAAATCTCTAATACTTACTATTGGTAGTTGACTGAACCGTTGTCGTGCTTTCTCCTGTGATGTTTGATAAAGCAACAAAAATTAATGTACACGCAAATTAGTAATGCCTTCAATTGAAAGTGAAGCTGACCTTGTTACAAATCTACTTTGTAATTTATTGCCACTGCAAAAAGGTGACAAGATTTTACTTTGTCAAAATCAGGTTAACAGAAAGTCATCACATCAAAAAGCAATATAACCATTGTAAAATTTTGATGTCACAATGTAAATTCTGTACCTTACAGGTTTTCCTGAATGTTTGCGAACAATTCATATTAACTTAAAGCCACCCTGTGAATATTGATAAAAGGTTCACAGATCAACTATTCAAGAACAGTTTATATTTTGACTAATGCATGAATTAGTAGAGGAACAACAACATCAAGTCCCATGGAACATTTTGAAATGTTATTTTACAAGGAATTGAAACATGTTCAGAGCTATCGTGATTCTTACCTTTAGTATTGAACTGAATTGTTGTTGTTTGTCCTTCTGTAGTTACTGCTGTGATATATGATAAAACAGGAAAACTAACATAAAAAGCAAGTAGTGAAGCCTTTCACTTAAAGTGGAGTGGTATTGTTCCTCCACAACCAACCTTGTAGTTTGCTGACACTGAAATCAGAACCCAGATGACATTACTACATGGGCAACAGTAATCAACATTACTGTTGTGATATTACTGCTGTTGCAATGAGAATATCGTACCATACACATATACTGAACTGTACCAATAGATCAAATAAATTTCTTTTTGCCAAATGATTTTGACATGAGATGACTTGGTCTAAAACTGCAAGTAATTCTCAGCAGTGTCATTGACTGATCATGAAGCTGAACCAAAGATTGACTGAAAATATAGGTAGAAGGTAAGAAAATGGAAGTCTCAGTCATTTTGTAAAAAAAATAATACTAACCTTCAGTGGTTGACTGTAGCATTGTTGTATTCTCTCCTT
Source organism: Apostichopus californicus (assembly GCA_020650975.1). Lineage (NCBI taxonomy): Eukaryota > Metazoa > Echinodermata > Holothuroidea > Aspidochirotida > Stichopodidae > Apostichopus > Apostichopus californicus. The sequence goes on from JAIPMN010263634.1 coordinate 17,812, forward strand.
CTGTTGTAGTTACATCTGTGATAGTTGATAAAGAAAGGGAAACTAACATATACAATTTGTTAAGCCTACTCCTGAAGATGTGATATTGTGCATACACAGTCTAGCTCTTGGTTATTTTATGTTGAGTTAATAATCTTCTATATAGAAATGATGAAACAAGTTTGACCTAATTAAATATATAATCAATAAAATATAAATATAATAAAAGAAAAATGCTGCAACAGTGATGTGTATTACTTTGAATTGTCTCCAACTCTCTTATTTTAAAATGGAAATGCTGTGATACATGTATAATCCACTGCACATACAAGAAACTAGACTGTTAGTAAATATATAAATCCTAATCACATAAAGATTGATTTGATTGTTGCCTTTGATGAGAAAGCAAATTAAAGGATATTACAACAGCAACGGTAAAATTACCAAATACGGTACATCCTTTAGTGCTAATAGTAACATGCATCAATAAGATACTTTAAGACGGATTCTTTGTTCCACATCTATATA
>JAIPMN010263651.1:0-26121 GCA_020650975.1 Apostichopus californicus
ATATACATAAGAGCAAACAATCATCTTCAAGTTGCACCATTTTGCATTATTCAATACATCTCAATTGTCAAAAATTTCTGGAGGGGAGGGGGAGCCCCTCCTCTCGTACCCCTTCCCCGGCGATCGTTTGGGACTTTGCTCGTGGTTCGCCATCCTCATCTCAATATCTGTGGATCACCACATTCCCCTAATGTCAAACAGAAATATACGCCACTGTTAACCCTTATCCCGGTGTGTTTATTTGTACACGCGCAGCGTGGGTAGGGCCTTGCTATAGATACAAGATGAGGAAAGTTCGTTGTGACCTTTCCATAAACGGTACCATGTGTATAGGGTATTCTAATAAACACGGTGCGTTGGAACAGCAGTGTGAAGGCAATAAACTTGTAGGCATATAGGCTATAAGTATCATCATCATAACCCAAGTACTCAAATATTTACTTTCCATATATTTAACTGAGCACAAATAACGAACTTTGAACACAATATCATATTTTGTAGGCTCTCCGCGTCACAGCTATAGCTTCTTGGACCCGTTGTAACCGAAAAGTGGATGGAAATTACCCGAATCAATTGAGGAACCACTTCACACCCCTTTTCATCCACATCTCCGCCTTCCTCCTCTCCTTCTGCTGTTGTAAGCTCGAAACAGTATCCTAAAAATTATTAAAACGACTGTTTTCATAATTCTACGAAACGAAGAAGACAGGTTTATCTAAATTGTTATCATTCTTGGTGACGTACATGGACTGTTGGACTTAAAGTGTTTGAATAAAGCAACCAGCTCGTGCTAAAACGAAACTACGTTAGTGCAAGGCTAGTCCAAAGTGCTAGATAACGTCAGTGTTGTCTAGGAACAGTTGGAATTAAGTATTAAAGCAATAGAATACATATATTTAAGGTTTATCTTAAAAACCCGGTATACTCTGCACAGGGCTTACCATGCTAATTTTATTTATTGTGTCCCAATGGGAATGGAAGTTAAGGCTGACTGATAGAAGAACGAAGTTCGTACAGAAAGCTCGGCATCTTTCGCCTGCATGTGCACTGACACATACAATGAACCAATTTTTGAACATATTTTCATCCACTGCATTTACTCCCGTCTGAATTTCCCAACCTTACTCCCTCCCCAACTTATCCAAGAGACCCAATATACTCAGATGTGAAACAATTCATCTCCTTATTTTGTCAGGTTTCTATTTTGAATAATAACGGAAAACCATTTAGAATTTTCCAATATTCCGTTATCAGATAAGACTATATAGGACCGTTGACCACACAAGTCGGCCGTAACTATATATGAAAGACGCCTTAACATAAGTCGTGTTTTACTGACTTATGTTGGTCTCTTAGACGACAAATAATAGTGACCCACTTGCTCAGTGGAAGATAGATTGAGGAAGAGGGAGTTAAATATCTCAGGCTATGTGATTATCTCGATGATCTGTAGACTTTACAGACAGATCAACTGTATTGATGTTACGCCAACCCACCCCATTCTTCCCCTCCCCTCCCTCCCCCTCCCCTCCCCTCCTCTCCCTCCCCTTTTTGAAGTTCGATGTTTTAATTAAGTACGTCATAAAATTCAAGATAACACTCAAATAGATTCAGTATAACAAAAAGAACTGCTTTAAGTTCAATGTTGACTTAAAAATCACGCGATATGGTTATATCTAAGATGTCAAGGGTTAGTGGGCGTCATATTTTATTCATTTGCTAGACACCAGCTCAGATCAAACCTGCCGTCCTCTCTTACTATAGCAGTTTTCCATCCATTACCTCTTTTGTGTGCCACTCTTGAGCGTTTATTATCTAATATTCAGTTGAGAATTTGCTTCATCCTCTGATCAAAGTCACAGCATTTCGTTTAAATTTGTAAATTATCTCAAAGAGCACTCTGTTTGAAATTTGTGTTATCACTGCACGCTTCGTTGACCTGCCAGTGACTCAGCATAAAAAAACGGATCGAATTATATCAAGACCAAGTATATATTCAAGACCTTTCGAAGAATATTAGCTGTTCCTCACCTAAACCTGTCTAACACAGACGTATGTCATTGTAAGTAAAAGAAAAACATTTATGAATTTCTATCAACAGCACTGCAGTGTAGGGAAATATAGCTAAATTGAACAACAGGCCTGTACGGGACATTTTGAATAAAAAATTAAATTTCTTTGAAGAAGATTTCCACATTTGACCATCGTATATGTGAATTTATCATTTTCTCGAAAATTCAACTGTTTCCTCACGATTTCGTCGTCTTTTTCGCAATCCAGCATAAATTGAATATAACTGTAACGTAAATTCAAGATTGATCGTACACCGTGTGATTTTAGAATCGGGGATGACCAGAAACATAATTTCATCACTCATATCAATTCAAGGGTGCTTGTTAAACATCAAATGAGGCCGCAGCATTCACCCAAAAAGAAATCTTCTTTCCGTTCTCTTTATCTCTGTATTTATTGAGATATTCCTCGATAAGATATTTTGGAAAGTCATATTTGCTCTTAAGAAGTTTTCTAATTTTATTCGCAGATCAGGACTCCCGCTGCATTAATATAATTCTCGTAGAACTAATTAAGCACATGTAAAAATGGCCACCACGAAAACCTCGTAAGTATTATTATTTCTTTTATAAAATGTCCAAATATGTATATTCTTGGCAATTATACATGACAGTATAAGAAAAGTATTGATTATTTGTTAACTTTACATTAACCTAAAATTATACAAGCAATGTTGTATCATGAAAATCTTTCGTAAAAAGAAGTCTTGCATAAATGAACTGTTCGTTCCCCAGATAACTCCTGAAATGGGGGAAATGGATCAGTGTCGAGGGGGAGGGGTTCGGGTGGNNNNGTGTGGGGGGGGGGAGGACATGACGGTGTCGTTGCATTGAGGAGGTAAAGAACGAAGCCATCTCAAGTCGCGGATGAAATGGATCCTCTCTGCATTATGTGCCACAAATTCCATTATTTTAATATGACTACGAAACAGCACCTTTCGATTGATTACTTTAATTTATCAGCAAAATGGCACTTCCTGAGTTCACTTTTCTTAAATGTTTCAACAAAAGGACATTTTTTTAATAACACAAAATTACAAAGTAATGTATTTGTCCAAGATGTGCACTTCTAACCTATGAAACGTTTTTGTTACACAACAGGTGGAACGTGTCCCCTCGGATGCACAGCATCGGGTCAATCTCCCCTGGATATAGCACATATTTTATAGAGATAAAAGAACATATTTTGGTGTTAGAGTTATTAGAAGTTTAAAACAGTGCATTATCATTAAGATTTAGCATTGCACTAAGGCACCGGCGTCATCGATCTCTGTACCCTTAAGTGAGCATTCCAGAGTTTTAGCATATTCTGAGGGTTGAGGTGCTCCGTCTCAATTAGTTCGGGCTCCGTTATTAAATAAGTATAATGAACAACAGATAAAGAGAAACTCCGGAAATAGATATAATTGTAGAATATAAGCTTTATCGCTGGAGTGTATCTGAACTACACTCTCTGAAGTCTGGAACCTTAGTCCTTATCATACTAAAAAAAAACTACGGTATTTAAGTCATTACAACTTCCTGTGAATGAGCAATAACCTCTCCGTGACATAAACTCTTGGTCACTGAATCCTTCACTTATAATTACTAAGGCACATAGGAGATGGCTATTACTAACCACATTTGTAATACACATGTGATGCAACAGGTTGTCATCTATGATAAAGCATGAGTATTTCATGGAATTAAGACAAAGGGGGCTTCTACGAATATGATGTGGGTGTAGGGTGAATAAGTCTTGAACAGGAAGTAAGTTGTTACTCTTAAGACGAAGATGCATGGAAGCACATGTTTAAAGTAATATGATGGGGATATAACTAAATACTACATTACACTGTAGAGACTATAATATGTCAAAGAACTCAAAACTAAACTTCTGTCTGAAGTTAACCCGTGAAAACTTTACACCAAGTTGATTTTTTCTTTAATAGCGCCATCATTTTTCATTAGCGGAGCCCTTGATCATGTTAGCTTTCTTGAATAGCTCCACCATTTACAACTTATGGGCGTCTAATTGTCTCACATATTTTGGCGCAAATGAATAAGAATGTACTTCATGTGGTCAACACGCAGCATAAGTTGCATTAGAAAATTACATCAGTACATATAACGATGAATATTGAAGATAAATAAATCGTATTCAAGCAAACTAACTAAAACCTATGCAATTTCATAAATTTGACTGAAACTGCCGGCTTTTAACAATTTGGCCTATATAGTCGGTGTTGTTATATGGTGAAAGTAATATTTACATATCGGTACACACAGTATTACTTTGCATTGGTTTTCTTCATTCTGAGTTTTATTTCGACTTTAATAGGATACTTTAATATGAATATTTGGTTCGGTCAATTGTTGCAATTTCTAGCACTTTTTACTCCACTTGCCAAATATACATCCATGTGGCGCCGTGTACTTCCTTCACGCTCATGCGCGAGAGTGTTATTGTAAGTCATGGTACTATAGGCCAGTATCCTAATTATTAATATTAGGCCTGGAACGTCTCATTTTCGAAGATTACTATATGTCGGTTAATTGCTCTGGACAATACACATTGTGGTTCACGATTTATAATTCCATTGTATTAATTATCAATTGATTTTTAAAGATTCAGTACCCTTCATAAGGCCTAGCGACTTCGAAGTCTGAGCGCTGTTCATCAACATTCTGTCGATCAAAAATCACTCTAAATTCTTCGTTACCACGGATACAAGCTTCCAACCCTGACCTTATTTTTCACTTTTTGCCTTCCACACACACAGAGTACATACAACGATACCAAGATTCACTGTACAAGATGGCTACCAGGTGTTGTACATGGACGTGCTCGATACTGGCCGTTTGGCAGTCGCTGGAATTAACAGCAAGAGAAAGAACAGTTTTATCAATCTGTTTATGTTTCAAGTTGATCCTGATTCTCAGGAAAAACCGTTATTATTGACGTCAGAGCCCTATTTTTCTGAGGAATTTACCGAGTTTGGTTCACAATGGCGGTCTGTTTGTTTACTGGATGATCGTCTGTTTTTAACGTGTTGTGAGGATACGATAGCATTGTACGATAGTAGTAATGGCGGTCTGGTGAAGCAAGGGAAGATTAACGGTAAAGCCAGGTGTATGACAACCAGAGATGGGTTAGTCTATGTCGGTTTAACATCAAATGAGGTGATTGTCTTAGATTCAAGAAAATTAAGAATAAAGAAGATAATCACCTTAAAAGGATTAGATGGAGACTGGCCCTGGGATATAACAGTTAGTAATAATAAACTGTTTATCTGTACACGAGGCTGGTATTGGAGAGCTTTAATGTATAATAGCAAGGGACGAATAGAACAGGCATATACAAACACACAGTACAGATATGCACTGAGTATAACAGTCAGTGAAGAGAAAGGATTAATATTTATATTATGGAGTGGTGGTGGTGAGGGTAGACAAGTTGTTGTTTACTCTCTATCTGGGGGTCATTCTTCCATCTCTGGGGGTCATTCTTCCATCTCTGGGGGTCATATCTTGGCTTCTTTTAAAGTTCCTGATGATTCCTGGAGAATCAGGATCAATAATAACATAAACAGATTGTTTTTGGTTACCCAGACAACTGGAGAAGTCTATGAATATCACACAGTAAGTACTGATAAAGGAAATATAGGCCTCTGTTAAAATTAGGAATATTTATCACTTTTATTAAAGCAATCCTTTGATTGAAGCTCAACAAATTGGGTATCATTCTATGCGAACAAGTGATGAGAAGACACTCTTAGATGTTTTGAGTTCTATTTTGCAAAATTTAATGAAAAATAAGGGCACAATTTTTCTTTGGGATTTGCTGATTCTGATAAGGTTGTCATGGAAGTGATTTGTACTGTCAATGTAAATGTAAAATTGGTTTTCCTTATTTTCTCAGTCTTCATTGCTTCAAAAATAAACAAAATTGTTACTAGTGAATGCGGAATTTTATTGTTAACACAAATATGACATGTTTGTTAAGATGGAGATCAAAATGGTGGAAAAGTAAGTGCAATTTTTTTTTAAATTTAGGCCATTGGATTCTTGTTGCCCGTTGCAATAATAGAGCAACATACAAAATTTGGGAATATTTTTTCTTATTTTCTGAGCTTATAAGCTGCTAATTATGACAAATTTGGTATTAGTGAATGCGGAATTTTATGAAGAGCACAACTATTGCTTTTTTGTTAAGAGGGAGATCAAAATGGTGGAAAAGTAAGTGCAAATTTTTATGAAAAATTTAGGCCATTGGATCCTAGTTGCACTGTGCAATATTAAAGCAACAGACAAGATTTGGAAAATATTTCTCTTATTTCCTGAGCTTACAAGCTGCTAATTTTGACAAATTTGGTATTAGTAAATGCGAAAGTTTATTAAGAACACAACTATTAGTTGTTTGTTATGAGGGAGATCAAAATGGTGGAAAGTAGTGCCAAATTTTGTTATAAATTTTGGCCATTGGATGCTTGTTGCCCTTTGCAATATTAGAGCAACACATTAAATTTGGGAAATATTTTTTCTTATTTTCTGAGCTTACAAGCTGCTTATTATGACAAATTTGGTATTAGTGAATTCGGAATTTTATGAAGAGCACAACTATTGCTTGTTTGTTAAGAGGGAGATCAAAATGGTGGAAAAGTAAGTGCAAAATTTTATGAAAAATTTAGGCCATTGGATACTAGTTGCACTATGCAATATTAATAGAGGAACAGACAAAATTTGGAAGATATTTTGTCTTATTTTCTGGGCTTTCAAGCTGCTAATTGTTACAAATATGGTATTAGTGAATGCAAGATATTGTCAATATTGAAATAAGTGCTATATTTTGGTGAAATTGTTTCTATAAAGAAAATCTAAAAATAAAAAATTCTATGAAAAGTGATGGAAAATGAATGTTGCCTGACATACAGCTTAGACCATGTAGTGTAGTTCCTTTATCATTATCGTTGGCTTTCAAAGTCTTCTAAAAGATCAGATTTGACAAAAATCAATGCAAACTATTGTTAAGAACAAAAGCAGAAAAAGAAGGGGAAATGTGGCCTTAGCCTTGTCATATTTTCACATTGTCAACATAGTTGAAACTGCAAACTTCACAAAGCCATTGAAATCATTTTCATTACTTCTGAGGAGAGAAAGTTGTAGCTAAGTAAAGGCTCTATTTTAATAGGGGTTGCATTGAGTCAGTTGACAGTATTTTTGTCAGTTCTCTTCAAGTGGTTCATTTCACTGATGGCCTATGATTTCCATTACAAAGAATGCACAGTGTAATGTACAGTAGTCAGTAGTCCTTTAAAGTAACAACAGATTTAGATTAATTACTGACAATGCTAAGTAGGTACAGTAAGTAGGTATAATTTAGCTGTACTACACTCATAAGATATATACTGCAGTGTCAATTTGTGACAGTAACTATAATAGACATCACATTGTATAAGTGACGATACACAATATCCTGCTTTATTTGTTTAAATATGCATTAAAAAGATCCCCATTCATTAGCTGTCACCAAGCACACTGTGTAATGGATGTAATTGCTATGCACATGGATTTAACATGATCAATGCTACCCATGCATGAGAAAGCATTACCACATGTCAACCAGTGTAAGAACAATGGTCTTCCTAGCTGTTAAAGGCCTTTCTTTACATGTATGTCATCAGGCCACACCTATATAAATTATGTCTGACAGGCTTAAGTAACCCAGGAACCTTGGTTAAAATAGCATGATCATCAGTTGATAAGTGCTCATAGTTTCAATAAATAAATGTTTCACATGCTTTCTTTGTCATGAAGCTGTGTATAACTCATAGTGCTGTAGCTGCAAATACAATTAAGTGTACAGTATGTATACACCAATCTTAAAAAGTATTGACAGTGCATATGGACTTTGATTATTCAGGCATTGAGCTGCAGCACATGTAGTTTAGCTGTGCCACTTACAAGCATTTAACTATACTTTCCAGTCTAAGTTAGTTGTGTGTACTCATTCAGTAAATCTCTAAATATTGCAAGATTGTAGGATTAAATAAATGAATCTTCTGTTAGTAAAATACTGCATCAATGATTGACATAGTAAATTCATGAAAACAACACAATTAAGGAAAACGTGAGTGGTAAGAAGGGGATTAGGGAGAGGGTTATTAATGTTGTTTTAATGTTATTTACCACCTACATTGCCCAGAATAGAATTAACACTTTAACTACTTCCCACACAAACACGGGTCACAATGTAGTGTTTATTGGCATCAACTTTAATTTTAAGTTGGTGGCGCCAAGAATATATCTACAACGATCTGCCTGATACAGCATAATCCATATATAGAAGAATGAACCTGCATGTACAGTCTTAATAATCATACAACTAACTGTTAGCTTTTAATACTTTTAGTTTATTCTGAAATAAATATAAAAGATTGTTGTTAGAGGAATTCAGGTAAAACACAGTCACATAATCCACACCTTCCATATTTAAAGATATCCCTCCCTTGGAATGTGTTGCTGTCTTAATGCATCCAACTTGTGCATATATCTATTTTGTTTTATAGTCACCAGTATTATTATATTAATTTTGTTTTTGTTGTCTTTTTGTTATAGAGTGACATCTTTACCTTTGATAACTTCCTGATCCACACAGAGTCATTGATTGAGAAAGATGACTGTCAGAAGCTACTTGACTACTTTAAGGTTCCAGCTAAGGAGTCAAAGGACATTATTAAGAGTGATGCACCCTTTTCTTCTCTTGTCCACCATCTCAGAGAGGCAGGGAAGGTTTCTGTTGATGACATCAGCCATTTAATGACAGCATGCTCTGACAAAGGACTGAGTAAATTAGTGGCTGTATTGACTGTCTACCAACAAGCTAAAGGTAACTTTATATCAGAGAGCTTAAGAAGTTGAATATGTTGTGAATCACAAAACATTCAAACTCTTGCCCACACAAAGAATAAAATGATTTGTGCTAATATTGTATCATTGTAAAGTACTATTTGGGGGCCTGAAGGGGGGATCTTGGGGGGACAATCCACGCAAATGAAAGCGGAAATCCGTCCAAGTTGTTTAACTGTAATCTATTCCACAAATTGACAATACACATGAACCAGGATGAATATGCAGCATACAAAAGGATACAATGAGCAGTAATGGAGCAGTAATGGAGCAGTAATGGAGCAGTAATGGAGCAGTAATGAAGCAGCATTTAACAAGATATAATGATACATGAATAAAACAATAAACTATATGCTTCCTTGCAATATAACCCGACTAACTATTGTCCATCTACACTCTCATTAAATAGTTAAGAAGTAGCAACCATAGTGCATGAGAACCCCACCATTGTAACACTTGAATTTCCTTTGAACTGATCAGACGGTCCACAGCAATTATGATATACCCCAATTGACTAATAGGAAACATGATAAAATAATAACAAATAACGCAGCAGATCAGAACTGCTTCAATCACATCCTAACAGTCACAAGTGAAGAATACAAGAACCTATCCCCAACTTGATCATACCCCTTTAATATGAATGTCAAGTTATGATGAATACAATGATGAATACCAAATTAATTAATAACTTTGCCTTTACTTTAATCATTATTCATCACCAGAATTATCTTTGAATACAAGCCGGTTATCCATTCATTTTACTTGCATTTGTTCACATGAAATTCTCTGTACACATTATTTTGTATCTGTACTGCATACTGCTTTAAGGTAATGTTTAAATGGTCAGAACCAAAGAGCAACCCCTTTAATTACAATTAAGCTTAACGAGGTAATGGTTAAATGACATAAAAAATACAAATACATCAGAATATGCCCTGGCATGACTATTCTCAGCTCACTAGACCACAACCAGGTAAACTACTTTAATGTAGGTGTATTATGATGAGACGCTACGTCTACAAACTCTCTGAACCATCAGGAATCTACTGTAAAGAAGTTATGATAATAACCAACAGTTGTACTAGCTATTAACACCACAACACAACCAGACACCAGCCTGCAGCTATGTCAAAAGTAATCAGCTGTGTAGAAATCCTGACACAAATATTTACAGCAACAATCAAGAAATATAAAAAACAAACAAAATACAATTTAAGAAGTAATTAAAGAGTAGAAGTAACAGCTTATTTCATATAAATTCCTGACACAAAGCTTATATTCACTGCTTATCCTAGCACAAAAGTGTTACAGATTATTTTTTTTCACTATGCTGCTTTAATGCTGGCATGCACTTACACTATTGTATTGATTAAGAACAACAAAGATCCACATTGTACAGTACTAACTTTCCACTGCACTGCCCAGAAACAAATACCAACATATATCTAACTCAATATATACAGAAATTATGATGAGTACAACAATGTAAGGTTTACAATATTGCTAACCTAACCTTAAAGGTACACACTTCCTTAACACTGTGGAGATCTACCTAACACTGAACACCTCGTTTTGAATGCATAGCCACATATGAACATATAATTGAAAATTACTGACTCTTTAACCTTGCCATAGAACTAGGAAGTAGCATAATTGATAAAGCAACAATATACACTCATAAACCCCAGAACTAACCTCTTCTCTCAATGAACTAATTAATGTGAACAATTAAATGAAAAATTTGATGACTGGAGGCACTCTGAGCGATTGATTGGTAACAAGCTGTGTTGAACCTGACACAAATATTTAAAATATAACAATCAAAATGCAATTAAAGAAGTAACTAAAGAATAGAAGTAACAGCTTATTTCATATACATTCCTAACACGAAGCTCATATATGCACTGTTCCACCTAGCACGAACGTGTTACAGAACATTCAGCCAGTTGGGACAATTTCCTAATGCTAATACCTGCCTAAACTGTACTCCAATATCATACTTCAAAGCACTGGTACAAACAGTTCCTAACCTTGATCTGATAGAAACATGATATTCATATTACTTGTACTCACAATACGAGTGCTCTGAAGCGGGACATGACACTACAGTATAGGAAAATTGTCTTAACTGGATGGAACACGTTGCTCCATTTTGCTGCTTTAATGCTGGCATGGACTAACACTTTTGTATTGATTAACAACAAGAAAGATTCACATTGTAAGCTTTCCACTGCGCTGCCCAGAAACAAATACCAACATATATCTAATTCAGCATAGATCCAAATCCAGAAATTATGAATCGAGAACAACACTGTGTCTACAATACTGTTAACCTAATCTTAAAGGTACACACTTCCTTTAACACTGTGGAGATCTACCTCACACTGAACACCACATTTTGAATGCATAGCCACATATTTACACATAATTGACAATTACTGACTCTTTAACCTTTCTATAGAACTAAGAAGTAGCATAATTGATAAAGCCACACCACGAGTCAGCCATGCATTTATCATGGGTTATCTCAACTATGAACCTCCAATATATACTCATAAACCCTAAAACTAAACTCTAAAAGTACTAATGTTAACCATTAAAGGAGAAATATGATAACTGGAGGCACTCTGATCGAGTCACTGACCGCGACATCTTATAAGTAAATATATTCTTTTAAGGCACTGTACCACAGCCTTATCCTACATAGTACACTGTGCAATGCAGTATAGCACATGTCAGCCCTCATTGCAGTAGGGGTAAATTAGAAGTCCTTTAAATAATGACAATTCAATTAAAGGTATGCTGTATTGGCCCCAAATATGCTAGATATTCATATATGGGCACCTTTGGTCAAAATTCTTAAACTGTTTTTATTACAACCTTCCAGGAAATTTTCCAATTTGGAGAGTAAAACCTCCAGAAAAGTAGTTTTTGAAGACTTCTAGCAATTATAGCGTGCTATAATTTGGGGCTTATACTGACTACCTTTAGGTGGCCAAAATACTGTTTAAAGGCATTGAAGACTCGCCCACACCGCATGCCGCGCTCTGAAAAAGTTAACTTTCTGTTGCTTGCAAGTAAAGTTTTCTGCTTGTCGCTACAAAATGCAGACAGTAATGGAACGTGATACCTTGTTATCTTTTATGTAGACCTGAGATGTCCATTGATGCTATGTACACTTTGTTGTGGGTATTGACCGTAGCTGTATGTATTGACTGTACACTAGTGTCTTATTACCGACGGTAGCAAGCTGTGTGTGTATTTTCTGGGATCGATGGTGGTGTCTAACACTTCTGTAACACCTCATTCGAAACTAGGTCAGATTACCGGCATGAGACGTTTCTTTGTGCGCGAGTCTTCAAACCCTTTAAGCTAATGAAATACAGAGTCAATAAACACACCAGTTATTCAACTTTTCCCACAAGGATGTAAATTAAAGAAATACTTTAAACTCAACTTCTTGTACTCTTCTCACTGAGAACCAAGACTTCTCCTATGCAGCACAAATTATGAAGTGATGAAACAAAGGAAATGGGAGCACCTGTTCCTCAACCTACTCACTTGCTCACTTATACTGATTTTCTTAGAAACAATTAGGAAAAGTATAGAATAGATACATATGCATCGTCTGTGAAGTAACCAATTAAGGACATGCAGTCAACTCTGCATTACTTTACCTGACTCAAAGATACCATGCTCTAAGGGGTACAGCTTTGTACCAGGAGGGAACCTGTCATGATGAGTCACAACCTGTTTATAAGACCTCTCTGAGAGAAGCCCTGTCTCTATATGGTGATCTATGGGAGGCCAATAGGGAACTTACTAAGGCAGGCCAATTGTAAAATATACAAAACTGCAAATTACCACAGTATTAACATAACTTAATTAACCCATAGTTGATAGAATAAGGACCCTCCATCGATATTCTTTGATACAAATAATGTGATAAATGAGGTGGTAAGAAATTGAACAACAGCAATGGCATGTAAAGTACCTCAAGCCAGAAAGAGAATCCAATTTGAATGTTAAAATCATTATGATTCCACTGTGACATGTTTCATTCAATGTCAAGGTCTTGCATTATAGTAAATTCTTTGCATAGTTCTGTAACTTATGGGTTATATATTCAAAAGTTTGTTTTGTGATATGTTCATACAAGATTGGTAGAATGTTGGAATTTCCTTTCCTTTAGCAAAAGGAACCTATGTAGTCAGGTTTGTGTGTGTGTGTCTGTGTGTGCATCTTTGACACTTGCTAGGGTACGCTCTATCTCAATAAGGGAAAGTTGGATTGAGGCCAAACTTGGACTATAGATCTGCCATATGGAGAAGGTGTGCCCTATTGTTTTTGGTGCACACAAAGGTCACCAAAGGTCAGTTTCGGTCCAAAAACCCAAAATATTAAAACTGCAATAACTCCCAGTGCCAATGTTCGAAAAGGTTGATATTTTGTTGATAAGTTGTGAACTGGTTAGGGGAATATTTTCAAACTTAACGGTCATGTGATCCAAGGTCACCAAAGGTCAATTAATGATAAAAAACTAGTATTTTGGGGGGAGGAAATGGGCAAAGAAAAAAAATGTTTGAATTTTTATAGTTTTATGCTATATTCACGTCTCACCGATCAAAAATGTCAATGGGTTGACCCAAGGTGACCTTTGTGTGTGAAGTTATATGAGGTCAAAGTTAACTTTCAGACATTTAGTGCAATAACTCTCAGTGCCAAGGTGTGACACGGTTGATATTTTGGGACAAGTTGCGAATGGTATAAGGAAATATTTTCAAACTTAACGGTCATGTGATCCAAGGTCACCAAAGGTCAATTAATGATAAAAAACTAGTATTTTGGGTGGAGAAAATGGGCAAAGAAAAAATGTTTGAATTTTTACAGTTTTGATGCTCTATTTAGGTCTCACCGATCAAAAATGTCAATGGGTTGAACCCCGGGTGACCTTTGTGTGTGAAGTTATGTATACAAGTTCAAAGTTAATTTTTAGACATTTAATGCAATTAACTCCCAATGTCAAGGTGTGACACAGTTGATATTTTGGGACAAGTTGTGAATGGGGTGGTGGAACATTTTCAAACATAATGGTCATGTGATCTGAGGTCACCAATGTTATCATATCTGTTGACCCGCTTGTAGGTGACCTTATATTTCTTACATATTCGACGCCATATTCAGATCTCAAAAGTGCCTTCCGATCAAAAATCCGATCACAATTTGTGATCACAAAAGTGTTGGCTTTAGTGTTGGTTACTTTATGGGTACATGTAGGACCACAATTACTTGGACTTATTAGACTATTTGAGCCCAATCTTGCTATGATAATATTATGTGTATTGTCATATACCCCTATGCAAGGAACCACAGTGCCCTTGGGCTCTTGTTAAATTTTGTAATTTAATATCCTTGATGTATTTGAGGATCATTGAAAGAGTTCAACTTAGTTAAATTCCTCAGAAGCAGTGCCAAATTCAACACCAAGGAAAGTGAAAGATTAGCATGGCCACCTCAAATAACATTATAAAGTTGGACCAAATATGGGCTTACTAAATTTGATGTAAAATTTGTCAAAATATTTTCCTGGACGTTTTTACCGCATCAATTTTTAAGATACATTGAACTGTATTCATTTACATCACTAAATCTCTTGGGTGGAAGACAATGTTTAACCATGTTTGCATCTTATATGTTTGTTTCAGATACTAAGTTGACCAAAAAAGTACTAAAGGATCAACTAAAGGAATCTGAAGACAAAAGGCAGGAACTCTCTGACAAACTGACTGAATCAGAATATGAAAAACAACAGCTTACTGTAAGACTTAAGAAAACAGAGGAGGAAAGACAACAATTGAAAGATACATTGAAGGTAACAGAGGAAGAAAGACAACAGCTGAATGGAAGACTAAAGACAACAGAGGAGGAAAAACAAAACTTCAAAGATACATTGAAGGCAACAGAGGAAGAAAGACAACAATTCAATGAGAGATTGAAGGCAACTGAGGAAGAAAGAAAACAGCTGACTGGAAGACTTAAGACAACAGAAGAGGAAAGACAACACTTCAGAGACCGATTGAATACAACTGAAAACAAAGTGAAGACATTGAAGGATGAGAAAGAAGAATTACTTCAGCAGCAACAAGAGGTTAGACTTCACATAGCATGTGATTATAGATAACTGATGACCAAGTTACCTGACTTGGTTTATGAGAAATTTAGTCACTTTGACAAGACTACCCTTCTGCTTGATCCATTAGTGTAAAGTGAATTTTTAAGTTACCATTTGCAAACACAACATGTGTTTTCGGAACCTATGCGATGGTGATGGCGTGTGTGTGTCTGTGTGTGGGTGCACTTGTTTGTATTCTGACTGAGGACTTGAACAAAAGAATTCCAGGTCCTCGGTTGTGATTTCTACAAAATCACTATGTCCTCGAAAGAATTCTATTGTAATGGGGTATTGTGTAGGTCAGGGTGCATTAAACAACGAAAAAAACAATGGGGTCCTCGGTCTGAATGTAAAACATATTTGGGTGTGGGTTTGTGTATGTGACGCCTTGGCTTGTAAACACGATATCTCAAGAGCCAAACATTGCCTAAAATTGACATTTTGTTTGTAGGTAAGTAGATGGTTCATATTGTCTTTCATGGAGGTCAAAGGTCATTTGAGGTCAAGGTTTGAAACCTTGTAAACACAATATCTCAAGAATTCAAAGTTGCTTGAACTTCAAACTTAGTATGTGGGTAGCCATTAGTTATTAGATGTTCTCTAACCTTTTTCATGGAGGTCAAAAGCTAACAACTGTGTAAACACGATATCCTAAGATGCAGAAGTTGCTTGAACTTGGTGTGTTGGCAGCTCTTGCTGAGCAGATGACCTCTATTGTTTTACATGGATGTCAAAGGTCATTTGAGGTCAAGAGAGGTCAAGGTCTGAAAACCTTGTAAACCCGATATCTCAAGAAGTGCAAGTTGCTTGAACTTTATACTTAAGTATGCAGATAGCCCTTAGTGATAAGATGTTCTCTATCATTTTTTATGGAGGTCAAAAGGTCATATTAGGTCTGAAAACTTTGTAAACATTCATAATATATCTCAAGAAGTACAACTTGCTTGAACTTTAAACTTGCTATGTTGGTAGCCCTTAGTGAGCAGATGATGCCTATTGTTGGTTTCGATGAATATCGTTACCTTTGCAATCATGATGGCTATGTGTATATGTATATGTGTGTGTGCATTTGTGACGCCCAGCTTGTAAACACGATATCTCAAGAAGGGAAACTTTGACTAAGTTCAAGAAGCTTATTTTTTTCTGTGGTGGTCAAAGGTCATTTGAAGTCACTAGGGGTCAAAATGTGGAAACCTTGTAAACACGATATCTCAAGTAAAGACACTTGGACAGACATATTATTTTAGTGTGTAGAGGTACCACATTGAGTAAAAGAAGCCTATTGTTTTCTGTTGAGGTCAAAGGTCATTTAGGGTCACTAGGGGTCAAATTGTCAAAACCTTGTAAACACGATATCTCAAAAAAGGATGCTTGGGCACATATCATGTTTTACTGTGTAGATGTACCACATTGAGTACAGGAAGCCTATTGTTTTTGGTGTTGGTCAAATGTCATTTGGGGTCACCAGGAGTCAAAATGTGGAATCCTTGTAAACACAATATCTCAAGAAAGGAAGCTTGGGCAGACCTTATATTGAATGTGTAGAAGTACCACATTGAGTAAAGGAAGTCTATTGTTTTCTGTGGAGGTCAAATGTCATTAAGGGTCACCAGTTTCAATTGTGAAAACCCTAAACACAATAGCCCAAGAAACGAAGCTTGAGCAGACCTCACATTTCTTGTGTAGAAGTATCACATTAAGTACAGGCAGCCTTTCATTTTTGGTGGAGGTCAAAGGTCATTTGGGGTCACAGGGGGGTCAAATTGTGTAAACATTGTAAACACTATATTTCGAGAAGGGAAGCTTGGGCAGACCCAACTTTAATGTGTAGCCGTACCACATTGAGTACAGGAAGCCTATTGTTCATGTTGAAGGTCAAAAGTCATTTGGGGTCACCAGGGGTAAAATTGTGAAAACATTAACCCGATATCTCAAGAAGGGAAGCATGAGCAGACCTCATATTTAAAGTTTAGACGTACCTCATTGAGTGCAACAAGCCTATTGTTTTTGGTGAAGGTCAATGGTCTTTTGGGGTCACCACCAGAGTTCAAATTATGAAAGCCTTGTAAACACGATATCTCAAGAAGGGAAGGTCGGACCAATTCATATTTAGTGTGTAGACGTACTACATTGAGTACAGGAAGCCTAATGTATTTGGTGTAGGTCAAAGACCATTTGGGGACATCAGTTCAAATCGTGATAACCTTGTAAACATGATATTGCAAGAAAGGACAGATCTCATATTTGGTTTGTATATGTACCATATTAAATTTAAGGAGCCTATTATTGCTTTTGGTGGAGGTCAAAGGTTATTTGAGGTCAAAAAATGACAAACATTTACTTCACTACCCTCTTACCTGTCCTTTCCACACTAACACATCTTCCTAAACATAATATCGCAAGGACAACTTGGACAGATCGCATATTCATATGTAATTGTACCACACTGAGTACAAGAAGCCTTAATGTTGTGGGCGGAGGTCAATGGTTGTTTGAGGTCACCAGGGGTCAGATTGTGAAACCATGTTTAACACAATATTTCAATATTAAATAAGGACTGATGTCATATTAGTATGTTGATGTATCTATCAAATTTAGTACAAGAAGCTTGTTGTTAAGGTCAATGGTCATTTCAGGACAGTCTGTGTCATTTTGAATTTATTGTTTGTCACATCACACTGCTTGTCACTGTATTACTAATATCAAGTATGTTGTACACCCTCACTATAGCTCATGTTACATCATCGAAACCACTATGCATTTTTACATTCTGGTTTTTCATGGAGGTCAAGGTAGTTTGAGGTCAACAGATTTGAAAGTCTGAGAAATTTGAAAATGTAATCACTTCAGAAATTGCAACTTAAAACTGGTATACATAGCCATTTGCTATTTACATGTGTACAGTTTTCCTTGAGGTCAAAGGTCAATTACATGTTACAGTCAGAATGAGTCTGATTATGCAGAAGTCAAGTTTTTTTGATCTGCAAACCTCTTTGCATAGGAATGAATTACTCAATTCTGCAAGACTTGCCATTTCTGCTCAGCAATTCAGATCTTGTAGCTAAAGTTTCTTCTCATATTGGCAAGGAATCACTAAGTCATTTGACTTTCTTGTTATTTGTGGCGAGTAACCACTGAGAGGTGCATCCTTCTTGTCTCATTCTTTGTGTTGTTTACATGACAGGAGCTGGAAGATGCTAAATCAAGTCTAAGAGCTACAAAAGATGAACTTGTGACGTCTCAACTGGAATATGCCAAGGAATCCATGGCTTTACAAGAGGTCTTGAAGCAGACTAGGGAAGCCTTGAATCAGCAAGAATTGGTAAGTATGATTAAGTATAGTTTATCTGTAGTTAGTATACCACCAGTAGCAAATTAAGTGTGTTTACAAAGTTAGCAAAATATTGTGACTAGACCATTAATGTGTTGAATTTATTATAACATATTCCACTGTTGATGGTATTACGATGTGACAACTGACAACATAATCTTGAGCTAACCAAAAGTGTTCTAAATTCATGGTACATTTAACTACAAATAGTGTGAAGTGTATAATGAGTACATTCACCTAAATGCTAAAATCAGTTGCTTTTATCAGCTAAATACTCAATTGGTGTAACTTGACAGGTGACAGACATGAAAACTGAGGTTCTTTTTTAAAGTTTCAGTACACCAAATAAGATATCTTTCCTATGTTGTTTATTTTCAGGCTTCATCCGCTTCTGTTACGGAGGAAGAAACCTTACTTGAAGAACATGAAACTCCAGACATATCACAGCAATCAACTTTAGCAGGTAGGATCACGATAAAAAGATAAATACTGCTGCTGGTTGTAAATTTCCAGGCAGTTTAATGTTTCCTTATATAAGTCTGTTTATCCTTAAAAAGTCCTACCTGGAGATCTTCACAGCAGCTGTCAGTGGAGATGTACGGAGAGGGTAGAGGGGGGGGGGGTGGGGGGGTAGTGACTTGAGTCAATTTAAGTAGTGTAGGAATGGATTATCTAATGTCTATTATGTTAAGATATTAAAAGTCAAAAGAGCTCTGCAGAGGTGTAAATACATTAAGGAGTATCATGGAAACAGGTTAAATCGTTTTGATTCCTTGAATCTTTGCGATGGTGATGACGTGTGTGTGTGTATGTGTAACTTACTCGTAAACGTCAGAAGGAAAACGGGGGTACATTTCACATTTGGTATGTAGGTTCCCCTTAGATAGAACTGGTTTGGGGTTGTTGTTGGCAGTGGTGAAAGGTCATGTTGGTCATCACAGGTCAAACTATGTAAACATTGTTTACACAATAATATCTCAAGAAGTGGAAGTTGCAGGTAGTTCAAACTTGTTGTGTAGCTTGCTGTTGGTGAGCAAAGGATCTGTAGTGTTTTTTATGTGAATGTCAAAGGTCATTGGAGGCCAACTGAGGGAAACATTGGGACAATCTTATAAACATGATGTCTCACGGAAGGTAGCCTGTTCAAATCTTATGTAGCTTGTGGATTTCCTGTAATTAGTTCAGCGAATCCTATTGTTTGTGGTGAAAGGTCATTTTGGGTCAGCAGAGGGCAAAATGTGAATATAAAAAGTGCAATATCTCCAGAACCAGAATATTATAGGAGGTCATATATGCATTGAATTTGTATGATATTCCTTGTGTATTTTATAGTTCGTACACGATATGGTGTAGGTCAGAGTTCATTTGAGGTCACCAGGTGTGAATACGTGAACATGTAAATATGTAAATACATATGTAAATACAATATATCCAGATAGGAAACTGCAGTAGCTGGTAAATATGGCTATGGCTTCTCTATAATGAGTAATAAAACCTATTGTTATTGGTGGATGGTACTGGTAATTTGGGTTCAGCCAAGGTTAAATTCTGGAAATTTTTAACATTACATCATAAGATAGGCAGCTTCAGAATAGATCAGAATATCATAGAGGTATATAACTTTCCTATAATGTGTACAAGAGCCCAGTAATTCTTTGTGAAGGTCAAAGGTAAAAAAAAAGTGTAAAAACCTTGAAAGCACTATAGCTGGATAATTTTGTTTTCAAGAGAGACTTCTACATTAATTCAAGTCAATGGCTAACAGAATTCAATTTATGAAAATATTTCTTTATAATTAGGAATGTGGTCTGTAATAAGCGTTTGGTTTCAGCATGACTTTTTTGTGCAAGGACATGGTGTACATAAAAGCACATAATCCTCTGGTAGGCATGCGGTCACTATCTATTACAAACAAAATAACACATCTAGGTATCTGTTATATATCTGATCCAAGTTTTAGCAACTTTAATTTAACTAAGTTCATTTAGGAGTCGATCATACACCCATTTAGGAGATGTGTAAAAAACAAAACATGCGAAGCATGGAGGGTCATGTGATGTGCTCCATGGTAACAGTTATCATTTCTATCATATATTTAACCAAAAATAAGGACATAACAAGAAATTGAATTAAACGGTACATTAGATCTTCATCTGGCTAGATATCAACTGAATACAGTGACTGTGTCAGGGGAAAATAAGCTTGAGTGAACCGTGCTAAGCATGGCTCCTACAAGTTGAATAACAATGAATACAATTGGTGAAAGTTACATCTTATATAATCTTGACATTGGATTACAGATGATGGGAAGTTACTCTGTCCACATATTTAACTTTCTCCTTAAACAGAGCTGGGTTAAGCTACTAAGAAATGACCACACTATGACATCATTGGGAATGACATCATACTGAAAGTTATTTGATTGGTAGAGATCTGACATTCCTCGCACAGACAGGTGTAGGGTTTCTGTTGTATAGACTTACTGTAGAGGTCAAAGTGTTAGTGATCTACGGGGACTTAGAAGTTGGAAAAGGATATTATTATGTTGTTGGCTTGTAAATAGAAACTGTTAGTAACTTTCTGGGAAGTGTGATGTAAGAGGACTTCCTGTCTGTGCTACTCGCTGAGAGATTGTAAAGGTGAACCTAGGGTAAAGGGAAGGGGAGGTAGAATGGTAAAATGCTGTCTATAGATCAAGCATTTTCTCACACAAAGAAAATGAATCTCAACATCGTCATCAATTCATCATCCAAACTAGAGCAATTAATATCAAACGTGCAGTAAACGCCTGTTAAAGGTGTGGTGTTTGGATGCAAAACACCTACAACTTTGAACTGACAGAGGGTTAAATTAACATACATGGCTAGGAGGAGCATGGCCCTGCATGGTTGGTATGTTTTTATAGTGTATAGTATGATGTCCAGATGTATACGTTGCTGGGGTCAACAAGCAAATAACATAAAGCAAATCAACACCTCCAATGTCTTTTTTGTGAAATATTATAGAAAATAAAAGCCTAACCTAATTTCTCGTTATGATGTTTCGACTTGTCGGTCATCAAGTGAGGTAGATCACACCAGGATCCTAAAATCTGAAGAGTATTTATGATTTTGAAATCATTTTATGTTAAATATCATCAAAAGGCTGTTGCTATGATTTAAAAAGGTGCCATTAATGTTGCTATGGTAACACTGATGCTTCTTGTGTAGATGAGCAGTTGCATCAACAGTACTTTCAAAAGCAATAAATGTTTTCATATTCCACATAAATTATAGTTTCTTCAGCTATTAAACTGATTTTAAAGAAAAGTATTTTGTTGTTATATATCAATGCAATACAAATCAATCTAATAATCAACTGATAATTGGGATAATGTGATGTCATCCATTATTTAATAATCAGTTTATCAATTGGTTTTTTGGTCTGAGTGTGATCCTTAACTATATTTTATCCTTACTTTCATTTACATTTCAGCTGATTACGGCAGATTAATGGTCAATGTTGCCGATGATCTAACTCTAGACAGCAATCTGAAATTAGCAACTCTGTTTGGTTTACCACCGGCAGAAACTGATATGCTACGCAGGGTTTCTCTGATAGAGACACCAGGAATCACTCTGATTAAATTCATGCAGACACGAAACATCATCAATATGTACGATGTCACTAACCTACAAAAGGGTTTGGTTTATATTCAGCTAAACCGAACAAATGAAAACCTTTTAGCTCCATATCAGTCTAAAGTTGACCCCTTTCAGTTTGAAGAAAACCAAGCACCAGAACTGCTAGCCTGGCCTGGTAAGAATGGATACAATGATGTAATCAGAATACATAAAACAAATATAGTGCAGTACAATAAAGTCTCTAGAAATGTGTGTGAGTCGGGTTAATATTCTGTTTTCAGGCAATATGTTATTTTGAACTAGTAATTATCATGTTGTTTGTATGGTAAAAGTAATTATAAGTGGATCTTTTGACCATTTATATGTTCCCATTTGGTTCGTTTCTTTATAGTAAAAAGATTGAAAATACAAAAATTCTCAAAAATTTAGTTCCCAAAGATTAGCCAATATTTGTAGGATCCATTTGATCCATCTGGTCACATTCAGAGAACGATACTAGATTCTTTGATATTCCCGTTGTCTGCTGCCACTCGTCAAATTCTCTGACAACATAAAGCTTGTGTACCATATCTATTACATTTTGTATCATGATTCCTTCAATAATACCTCTTTCATAGATCAATTGCAGAGCTTTTGTATTGATGTAGAAATTTATATTAATGTGGCTCAGTATGGCAATTTTTTTTTTTCATGTCAAGGCTTCAGTTAATAGTGTTTTTGTTTCCATTTATATTCTATTTTTAGTTGATGAATCAACTCCATCACAAGGTGAAAGAGAGGAATATCATGACCATAGTAAGGAGACTTTGATGGAGAGAACAGTGAAAGAAGAACTACCAAAACAAAGAATAGATTCACAAATACTTGAAATGAGGCAACATCATTCATACATTGAACACAGGATAAAGTATGAAGGTGGAACTATTAGCATCATGGGGGTACATCTGACTATTCCTGAAGACGCGTTATCTTCTGATCATGTTATTGCAATTAAAGTGATCTATGATCCTGACATACACCTCCCTGGAAGTGCTCGTAGGGGCAGAATGACACCGCTACTAAAACTAGAGCCAGAAGGACTCGTCCTCAACAAGCCAGCACAGCTGACTATTCCTCACTCGGCTATTATCCCTGAGCCAGATCGACATGATGTTATTATCTTCACTGGTCTGAAAGATAAAGAAACTTCACAAGAAGGTAAAGATGGTGACCAATAAACACTTTATATGCAATTGATGAATGTACCAGGTAAAATAAAATTAGTTATATGCTGGGAATCAGTACGGTAAAATATGTCTTAGTTAACAAGCTCTTGATATTTACTGTATTTAAGATTAACAAGTAATATATTTTGTATTATATTACTTACTATAGGTGAAATAACTTGGACCGAAGAGAAATCTATTGATTGGAAGCTATACCCAGAGAAGATCAGTCTTGATATTAACATCCTGAGCTACGTCTTTGTTAATTTAGTCAGCCAAGAAACAGAACAGAAGCATATATTCCGTATTGTTCCATTTATTGATGGGATACTTGATGCCAAAGATGATGTCTTAATAACTGTTTGTTTCTGTAAGGACAGTGATGAAGAGTACAAGGTGAGGATAATCTCCTGTTACCATGGTGATATATGTAGCAGTTTGAGGTCAATTCTGCTTTGTACTTAGATCTGTAAGTCGACCTACTGGGAATCTTGCTTTCTTTCATGATTTGTATTATGAATTTTATCGTGTTTTACTGGCAAATTATGAAGTGATTGGTTAAGGGTGCATTTTTATTGATTCATCATAGCACATTCAAAGAGAAAACTCTATTACTTTTGAAATACAGTTAATTTGCAACAAGGATTCAGAGGATCTGATGAAAACATGCAACATTAATTGGTGATTTTAGTTTAAGGGACAAAAGCTGCTGTTACTTGATTTAGCAGTATTGATGAAGAAGAATGAAGGCAAAACAGATTGCATATTTGACTCTGCTATTTTTTATTTAAACTTCTCCATTTTCTTATGTTTTAGTTGCTGTTAGAGGACCACCAGTCCAAACTGAGTCTAGGAAACTATACAACATTTCAAGTTACCCGGACATTTAATGACGGCAGAGATCCTGCTTCTTACATTGATCTGATGATGTCATCACCTGGTGATAGTTACCATCTGACGAAGGAAGAATCAACAAAGGTTTGTATTAATCACCAATGCTATTAAAGTTTGTCTTCTAACATTATATGTAAGTTGACTTGTAGTCATGGATTGATTACCTAAAGTGGATCAAAAGGTTTTAGCGGTTAGAATATCGGCCCTACAACCACTACTTTCTGGTTAAAAAACCCAACAGGTACTAGGATCTATGCAAAACTTCTGGTGGACAGTGTTGTTGAGCATAATCTTGTGAGGGTTGTGGAAATGAAATCCTTTGTTCTTTCACATGGTTTCACAAAAAACTTCACTCACAATGACTGCACTCTGGTGATGATTAATGGGGATGTCTCTTATTCACCTCCCTTTGTATTTGGAGGTAGTGCTCATATGCTGTGGTAAACTCTCACTTGGTGGAGTGGGGTGTTGATTAGGTGGCTGTCCTTTGAGCAGGAATGATTAAGACAATTACATGCCTGCCTAGTAAATTCTCTGAACACTCATCAAAAACAGAAGGATTGATATAAGCGGTATTCATCTTAAATCACATGAAAATCCATGGCTCGACTTTGTTTCTGTAGGGTTCCTACCCCATGTGACAAAATTAACCTAAAATGTTGTTATGGAATTCTTCATTACAATATAAAGTACAATCAGCACCAGCTGCCAATGAAATGTAAGGATTTGTATTTGGCCACACGTCTTGGTTGGATCTTACCAACTTGTCCTTAATTCTTATACCTTATATGTGGCATCGTTTCTTTGCATACATAACAAGCATTTTCATCCTCAGTACATTGAACTTCAATATCTTTTATTCATTAGCATGTAGACATTGATCACCTCTGTGCTGCCAGTAGAGTCTCTCATCAGTTCAGACTTAAAAGAAACAACGATGGAGACACTGACATGGTTGATGTGAAGTTAAAAGTATCACAACATGAAAAGAACCAGACAGCCCTTATCCTCCAATCAAAGGTGAGTTGATTGTCTCTGTTGTTATGTCTCTTCATTACATGACATTAAGCAGCATCTTCTCTCTTCTGATCAGTTATTTGTTTATTCATGTCCTGTCTGTCTATTTATGGTGGATGACAATTGAATTTAATTGAATTATAGTGGCCGGTTATTGAATTTTTTTTTTCATTCTTTCCAGTGATCCTGCTGTACCTAAGTTTCTTATTTTGATCCTGTTTACCACTTTGTCTGACACTTTGGTATTGCTTTGTAAAAATGAGTACCACAAAATGCAGTGAAATGCTGAAAAAGTATGTATTATAATACACACAGGTCAACAGTTATTGGAAATTTTGTTTTATTTGGCATCTTAAGTACTAATTAAATACTCCATAAATAATAGGTATGTTGTCATCAACATTCCTTTCCTTGGGATTTCCAATTTTTGGTTCCTTGCTTTAGCAAAAGGAACCTATGTAGTCAGGTTTGCGTGTGTGTGTGTGTGTGTCTGTGTGTGCGTCTGTGACACTTGCTTGGGTACGCTCTATCTCAATAAGGGAAATTTGGATTGAGGCCAAACTTGGACTATAGATCCGCCATATGGAGGTGTGCCCTATTGTTTTTGGTGCTCACAAAGGTCATAAAAGGTCAGTTATGGTCCAAAAACCCAAAATATTAAAACTGCAATAACTCCCAGTGCCAATGTGCGACAAGGTTGATATTTTGGGACAAGTTGTGAACTGGTTAGGGGAACATTTTGAAACTTAACATGCATGTGATCCAAGGTCACCCAAGGTCAATTAATGTTAAAAAACAAGTATTTTTGCAATAACTTGAGAACGAATTGTCCGTTAGGGTTGGGAGTTGCTTCAATGTAATCCAATTGTCGACCCGCATCTGGGTGACCCTTGACCTCAATTTGACCTCTGGTGAC
>JAIPMN010263682.1:0-17967 GCA_020650975.1 Apostichopus californicus
TAAGTATAGTTTTACCCTTGTGTGATTTTATCCGGTGTACCCAGATACATAGGCCCACCTGCTAATTCTGGATAAAGTCACTCACTGTAGGCTACATTACATGTTGGTCGAGTCAGTGACAAGTTAACATTGGTTCTCTACTTTGCCCAATGGATAAGTGTGCACTGAATTTTCGTACAGTGTTTGCAACGCATTTTGGCAGTATTCTTTTGTTTGTGAATTCATATAGCAGTTAATTTTTTTTGGGGGTTTTGGTTGTGCATGTGCCTATTTCACTTTGTTTCGAAGTTCTTCACCCTGTAATGCTGTATGTTTCTGTCATTTTCAGAGAGAAAATGCATTTACAAGTTCCACTACAACGTGTTATGTAATATGGGCTTGTTGCATTTAAAAGCAATGCGAAGTCATTCGTCATGTGACTTTTTATATTGTCTACTATTATCCAACGTTCTGTTTTTATTTTTGTTTTCTTGCATTTTCAGGACTCTTTCTGCATCTGCAGGTTGGATTCTCCTATGTGGGCACTTGGGATATAGTAACTTTTTGGACTTCTTAATTTAATTCAGTACTTTTCACGCCATTTCATTCATTGCCTTGATTCAATAAACTTTGATTAACCTTGAAAAAACACATTCCTGTTATATTTTTTGGCACTAAATCTTACATTGATATTCACCAGTGTGAAGAAAAATTAACAAGAAGTTCCTACATAAGATGTACATTTCACGTATCCAAAAATACTTGCATCCGCGCTGGCTGCAGCTAAAGGCGGTATCGCTGACTTTGGACCAAATATGCGGGTCAAAGGTTGGTGGTCTGTCACCAAGGTCAATTTACGACCGTAAAGATACAAGTGGAACTTCTTTAACCCGAATATTATAGCAAGCCCCTCTTTATCAATTTGGGCATAGTTTTTCTCTGCCGAACTGAGTGTCCTGGAAGCATAGGCTATAGGACGCTCAGTACCATCGCTTAACTTGTGGCTTATAATCGCACCTAACCCATAGGGACTCGCGTCTACGCTCAATACCAGTGTTTTCGTAGGGTCATAATGAATTACTACTTTATCACATGTTAGGACAGTTTTTACATACATGAAAGCTTGCTCGCACTCGTTGGACCAACTCCATTCCGACTTGTGTTGCAGCAAGGTATACAAGGGGTGAAGTTTGGAAGCTAAATTTTCAACAAACTTGCCATAGTAATTAATGATTCCCAAAAATGACTTAATCTCCAAAACATTGGTAGGTCTTGGCGCACGCATTATTGCTTAAATTTTGTCTTCAACTGGTTGAATGCCCTTACCGCTTAGATCATGACCTAAATATTGGACTTGTGGTTTCAAGAATTCACATTTGCTTGCATTAAAGCGCACATTATACTTATGAAGTCTATCGAACAGAAGTCTTAGAATCTTAAGATGTTCTTCGACATTGTTTGTCACAAGAAGGATATCATCTACATAACAAAATACATGAGGAATACCAGTCAATATTTTGTCCATAGTGGATTGAAATAGCACAGGAGCCGTTTTTACCCCAAAACAGAGACGCTTAGGAGCTAATATACCTTTATGCGTATTCAAAACTAGCAACTGCGCTGATTCTGCATCTAAGAACAATTGATTGAATGCACCAGTCAGATCGATTACAGAATATACTTTAGGTTGTAAGCCTTCCTGAGCCAATTTCGCAAACAAATCTTGCACATTAGGAAGCTTATACCCATCATCTTCAATTACACTATTGACCTGTTTGTAGTCTCCACAGACCCTTACAGATCCATTTGCTTTAGGTACATGCACAGTGGGGGACGACCACTTACTAGTCGTTACCGGGGTTAGGATATCTGCTTCAATTAGCCTATTATATTCTTGTTCCACCTTGTCAACCATGGAATAAGGAACGGCTGTAGACTTTTGATAAGTCGATTTTGCATTCGGTTTTAATTTCAGAGAAGCTGTAAAATCTTGAATCCCTGTATCTTTTTCAGAAAATAGTTTACGATGCTTCTCTAGAAGCTCACGAAAACCTTCAGGATCACAAGGTTGGCAAGTAGGAAGCAGAATTTCAGATTTTCTTAAAGCACCAATGTCACCCAAATGATTTTGACCTTTTTGCCTTAACTGCGGTTCGGATTTGACAGTGAATATTTGGTTCCAATCTAAGTTTATCTTTTGCAATAAATTTCGACCAAACAAAGATGGGCATTTACCTTGTACAACAATGATATCAGCCAGGTGGGAAGGGCTAGACTTTAACTTAACAGGTACACTAACGTAGCCTAATGTAGGAATTAGCTCACCTGTATAACTGCGTAAAGCAAAATCACACTTCTTTAAAGGGTAGATATTGGACAACTCTGACATGTAAGCAGATTCTGAAATCGTTGACCTAGTAGCACCAGTGTCAATTTTCATTGAAATATTATCTGGTTTTCCTTTCCCTACCGACATACGAATCATGTAAGGTGACACACTGTAATTACTAGTGACATTGTATAGTCCAAAACCTTCACACTGGTACCTTTCATCCTGAACACCATCAAGATACACGCTGTCATTTGCCTCCTGATTGCCATCGGCCACGTGCTTGGTATTAGCAAGTTCCGCTTTCAAATGATTTGGTCTTAACACCCCCCTCTGTACCTGGTGTTGCTACCTTCACTGGAACCATGTTGTCCTCCAGAGCGACATACCCGCTGTAAGTGACCTTTCCGTTTACAGTTATGGCACGTAACTTCCTTGTATGGGCATTCAGCTCGCTTGTGCTCACCTCCACAGCCTTTACATTTATAACGAAATGAGCCTCGACTGCCATGGGCTTTGCCTTTCAAGCGATGGGTTGGTTTTCCACTATACACGGCATTAGTTGCGTCTATATTAGTTGTATGCAGGTAATCTTTGGTAGCAATGTAAGCCATTTCATCGGCTAAGCATCTATTTTTAGCCTTGTCAAAAGTTAGATCAGCCACGGATAGTAGATGCGTTTGAGTTTTGGACATTTTGGCATGTAATCCACAAACCAAACGGTCACGTAGGGCTTCTTCCAAAAAGGTCCCGAAATTGCAATGGGCACTTACATTTTTGAGTCTGACTATGAAGCATGATATAGATTCGTTCTCCCCTTGGGTAGCTGTCCAGAATCTATGTCTTTCTGCGATCACGATTGGACGTGGGTGAATAGTGATCCTGTAGTAGTTTCTTTAAATCTCCGT
The DNA here is from genome assembly GCA_020650975.1 of Apostichopus californicus. Lineage (NCBI taxonomy): Eukaryota > Metazoa > Echinodermata > Holothuroidea > Aspidochirotida > Stichopodidae > Apostichopus > Apostichopus californicus. Next base: position 3,217 of record JAIPMN010263682.1, read on the forward strand.
AACTCTTAGTGTTCGCTAGATTAGGACTACAAAAGGTGTAAAGAAAACCGAAAGGTTCCAAGAGAGACATTTTATAAAGTACCCGGAGACGGTCTTTCGTGGTCAACAGCCTGAGTGTGTCTGATTAGTTTATTTCCATTACATTATTAAACACAATACATTTGGTATGCATGGCCTTTCATAAGGTATGCACGGCCGTTCATAATACTGAGGGTGGTGTGCACACGATCTACATATTGCACACGAACTTCTTTTATTTGCACATGTCACTAAACTCTTAATATATAACAGTAATCATCAGGTGGCTTTCAGCACTAGAAGCAGAGGCTGTCAGTACTTTTCCCATTTGTTTTCACTTTTGAGGCTTCACCTCCTTCAAAGAATGCGAATGAAATGAAAGTTTCACCAGTCTGCAAACCTTGTATGAAAGAAAACAACACATGCAAATATTTTTTCTTTTTTAATTCAAAACACTTTCAGCTGTAACAGTGAACAAGATCAACCTTATTGTTCATAAAAAACATTAAACCTTGGACCTGTACATGGACAGCAATTGCCCTCTTTAAACATTTTATTAAGGTCATGAACGAGAACATCAGTAAACTTTCAACACTTTAACATTACCACAAAAAGAAAAACTGTGGACATGGGAGGCCTGTATGGTTGAACAGTCATGAAAATTTGAAGTACACAAAATACAAAATACATCGATTAATATTTGTCAAAATTTTCCGTCACCATCACGGCTCACAATCTCTTTGAAACTTGTCCCTAATATATTCAACCACCTTTGTTGCAATTCCCACTTTGCTACTTGAAATTGGGAGGACAGGCTGTTCTAGTTTCCCCATGATATTTCCTAGTGGGATCAAACATTTGTCTTCAGGTGATGGCCAGAAGAAAGTATTGGTAGGGCCCGTAGGGTGTAGGAAGGAGACATAGACATCATTATTGTCAACTGCTATTTTGTCCACCTTTGCCAAACCACCAGTCTCCTTCATACACAACAACCACGTTGCATGAGGATGACAACTTGGATATATCCGAAATTGCCGTTAGAAGTGTAGGTTGGTTTCGTTCATGCAGTCGAACCTCATCAGTCAGGTCAGTTGCAACTGTTTGCTGTTTGCTGGCTGTGCCACTGTCATACATCAATGAACGGAATGGTCTGTCACGTTCTGCACCATACTGGCTATTTTTGTAGAAATATAAAGTTGTTTCTGACATTTCTGTGGGCTGCACTAGGCGTTCTACACAATGTACCTGCTGAGTGGAAAGAAATATCCTCCGTCGAGCCGAGGGGGAAGCGGGCTCCCTCTCCCCCCCCCCCCCACCGCCGCACGGACGGGTCGCGCTAAGGGCCCTACTGCGAGCATTCTGTGGGCTGCACTAGGCGTTTTACATAATGAACCTGGTGAGTGCCTGAGACTCCCTTACTGTCACCTATGTCGAGTGCAGGCAGTACTTCCTTCCCAAGGTAAAGCACATGATATTTAGAATTGTTTGGTCAGCATATTCAGCAAAATGCTTGGCATCTCTGATAACAACTTTGCTTGCCTTCACATTCCTGTAAACACTAATTTTCACATCATCCCCCACACCATCCACATGGCCCTTCCCATGTTGAGACTCAAAGTAATTCCATATCACCTTTAGGTCTGATTGATACTAAGTAGGTAGAAAAAGTATTGACTTTTGAACTGCTTAGCACATCCGTCAGACCAAAAGTGAACAGTATGCAACCGTCAGGGACATGTCTAAGAAGAAGCACCTTCCATATCATGAATAAAAATAACTAAGTGGGACAAAGTATCCCTGTTTTACGGTACAGTTTAGTTTGAAGCAAGTTTTAAAGCCTAATGTTACTAGTAGTACGCATACTTACTATGTGTACCAGTTCCACTACTGTTGCTCTTTTTTGTAGTTTTGGTGAACTGATTCCCCATCAAACTGACTCTTTAGCTACGTGTATAAATTTTTGGTCTCTCCTGCAACAAACTCAACTAAAAATACACCACATTGCTCCAAAAGAGAAAACAGATTCAAGCATGTCTTGCTCTGTTCACCAGGACATGACACACTGCACAAGGCATGGAACAATGACTCATCACAGTGAATGGACCAGTACACTTTGTAGTATGAAAAAAAAACGTTTCTCAGACGGGTACAGGTTAGGGTAGGGTTAGGGTGGGAGTTAGGGTAGAGGTTAGGGTGGGGATTAGGGTAGGGGTTAGGGTAAGGCAGCGATAATTTTGTTAATTTTTTTAATTTAGGGTAAACATCACCTGAAAGCGTAGACAAATACTGTAATGTATATATGTAAAAAAAAAGGTTTTCCATCCTAAATAACATTCATTCACATTTGATGTCTTTGAGGCAACTTATTAAAAAACATTCTGCATAGTTTTTCCAAAGATTTCCATCCATCCATAACATTCACATTCCGTCCATAACGTTTTCCAAATTCCATCCATAACACAGATGTTTCATTGAACCCTAGTTTATCTGTGTGAAAGAATCTGGTAATTTTTCACATCATCCTTAATGGCATTCATAACCTTCAGAAGATTACATGCAAGTTTTATCAATGAAGTGAACTTTAAAATGGCCAGGAGATTAATGACATCGGGTAGCGTAATGGACGGAATTAATGATTTTCTTCTCGATTAGCATCTTAATTAGGGATGCCCTACTTAATTTTTCCGAAAATTATTTTGGAGAGATCAGTACCATAAACAATTATTCAGGTGCAGATTCCTGTGAATTCCTTTCAGTTCAGTGGCACAAATTGCTGTTTCCGTCCATAACGCTGGCTTAAGTGCATTGTCGATATAATTAAGCAGTACTCGTTAACAAAGAAACATACAAATTTAATTGTTTGGCCAAGCAAGCTTAAATTTTTCTTCTTTTGGACAAAACTATCCAAATTTATAAATATGATCATCTAAATTTTAGCCCTGAGGTTGACAGGTTTTGGATCTGACCCGCCTATGCCTGCCTACTTCGTGTTGCTCGCATAGTCATACCTTCGGTTTAGGGCCTATTCAATATCATTATTGACCAACCTTTGTCGTTATCACCGAATTGTGTATGATGGCAAACATAAGACCATTTTTGTAAGATGGGACGATTTTATAGATCGGCAGTTAGACATGGTATGTACTGCTACTAGGCTAGGCTTACTTGTAGAAGTACTACTAGGCCAGGCACCGATTGAGAAACTTTGACTATCATGATTATGAACTCACCTTTAGCTAGTTAGACGTATGGGCCTAGTCCTGGTCTATGTTGCATGGGGGGAGGACTAAATATAGGCCAAAATAATGATGAACTCAGAAATCAAATTAAGTAATTTCTGTGATAATGGAAATGCCAAATTTTTTACAATAACTGCAACAATCACAGAATATGCCTAGGTCTATGTTTGGAGTGCCCTTTTCAAATTTTTTTTACAAAATAACGATTCCTTTCGACCGAAGGAGCTAATTATTTAATCAGTGCAGTTCACATTACTGTTAAAAACGCCTACGGTGCCTAATTTCATGCATGGTGCTTTGCTTTCTCCAAAAACCCACAACAATTTAAACTAATTGAATGATCTTTATTTTCTGTGCTGGTTTAGCCGACCTTAGAACAAAGCTTAGGCCCAGGTCCCACATGCTTAATGGCATCAAAGCAGACAATTTTGGAGTTGTAAAACATATTTACATTAGGAGTCATCATTTTCTCAAGACAAACACTGCAGGTTAATGTAGTTATATTATAGGCCTTCCTCACTAGGTGCAAACATTACAAACATTGGGGTGCATGAAATTAGGCGACACACGAAAATAGGGACATTGCTGTATAGTAAGGGCATATGTAGTAAGGACTGGTCATTGTGTTCAAGTACAGTTGCTTTATAGTCATCAGATATTTGTGTAGTGTTAAGTTACATATTTTAGGGATTGAAAAAGCAAATGTGGAGAATTAGTCCTTGTTCCTTTCCTTTCCTCTTTATCAATTAGCATATAATGATACACTGGAGAAACTTTGATAAAACTTCTTATGAGCTTATTTACGGTATTTAGGGAAGAAAAGGTGGCGAAACCAACGGGACCGTTACCTTTGGTTTACATTTTGTGCTGGCTTGCTGAAGGAAAGATATATTTGGCTTCAAAATGTCGGTAATTACTGCAGTCTAATTCAATGGGGGGGATATGATCAGATTTTTACAGGGTTCAGTTTGTGGTAACCAGAACAACCATCCTCTGTTATTGAAAAGGACTTGTAGAAATGAAGCAATATGTTGTACAACACATTTGCAACATCTTAATCTCTTTCTTCTACGGTACTAATAGCCAACATTCCATCTGGGGGTCAGATATCTCTTAATGGTGAAGTGTATGGTGGTTCGACTTCAATTGGAAGATAAGCATATTCAGCTGGGACATGTTTTCAGTTTGACACTTCATGCCATGAAAATACCTCGAGTCACATGGGATTCTTGCCATTCAACTGGAGCTACATTGCAGAAACACTCCTTAAATGTTTCCCTGCATTGGATGGCCTCTACCCCAGCTCTGTTTCCTATCCGAGGAAGGTCTCTTACGCCTTCTATTGCCATTCTTTCAGATTTGGGCTGGGGTTGTATCTCTTTGTATAAGATTGTGAAGAACACATGTTGCCTTGACAATGTCGTTCACCCATTCTGCTCGAACGGCAATTTTCGTGTGGTAAACCCTCCCCACCAAGCAGCCAGTATACCGAAATAGTTCTCAACAATCCTTTGTGCTCTTGACAATCTCACATTAAAAATTTGCTGATCGTGTGGACAACCCCTCCCAGGGTATGGACGAAGGATATGCTTTTGCAGTGGAAACGCCTCATCACCGACAAACACATAAGGGACTTTTCCAAGGTGTTCTGCTTCTGGTAGGGTTGAATCATCTGGTAGCTGTCAATTATTGGCTGCAATAGCTTTTCCCAGGTTTGAATTGGCAAAGACACCACCATCACTATTTCTGCCAGATGCACCAATATCAATGAAAATGAATTGTAAGTTCGCATCAACTAATGCCATGAGGACTGTAGAGAATGTGTTCTTATCATTTAAATAAAGTGATCCGGAATTTGGTGGCGCCTTCATAACAATATGTTTGCCATCCAAGCAATGTGGGAATTGCCACTGCAATCGATTTCCATTTGCTACTGGTGTTTGGAAACTGGCATGAAATCGCTTGACAACCGATTCCATATCACCTTACAAACTTCACCAACAATATTACCAACTGTGGTGTAACCTACACGATAGTGAAATGCGATGGAACGAAAAGATTCCCCAGTGGCCATAAATCTGAAGCAAAAGGTCAATATTGAGGAGAGTTGTCAGTCCATGAATTTTCTTCAAGGAACATTGAGATTCAAAACACGTATGGAATATTGAAGTGAGAGGGAATGGTTGCTTTATTTTATTATTGGCTCTTTTCACAGTACAAGTGAAGCAGTGTCGCCTGCCCCGTCACCATCACCAGGAGAGCCAACCTTGGACCATCCACAAGTACATGTGATGCTGATGAAAAGGATAGTGGGCTAGAACATGCACTGAAAGGCCTCATACAACAACATAAGCGACATTGGGAGGATATGGAGAAGGTTATGCAGGAGCCACCAGTACAAGATGGCGATGAGTTGTTTTTTCAGAGTTGTGCAGAGAGAATGAAGAGGTTGTGTCCCCAGTTCAGATCGTGCTTAAAAATGCAGAATTATGAACTTTTTTTTATGCAGAAAATCCGGATCTGATGGAAGTCCCCATTATGCCATTGCCATCGCAACTTTTACAGCGACCATTTCTACAGCATTAATAAATGAGTTATAGGATGCATGAAACTAATTCAATTTCAAATTTGTTTTGTATAAGTACCACATTGATTACAATAAGCCTATTGTCTCTGGTGGAGGTCAAATGTCATTAGGGATTACGGGGAGTAAAATTAGGAAAACTTTGTAAACATGATATCTTAAGAAGGGAAGCTTGGGCAAATCTCATACTGGTATGTAGGTGTACAAAACCTGACACCACACTAAGTCAATCGGAAAATCTAGCCTGACCAAGTGTTTATTTGCTAAAATTGTGTCGCAGTTAGCTGGCACTAAAAATCTTCACCGAATACTTTTGTTATTGCTGCTATCTTCGACCACATGTTAGGCTAAACAACACACTAAGTCAATGGGAAAATCTAGCCGTTTGGTGACAATAATAGTGTGCCCTAATGGTAACGTTGATGATACAGGCGATTTGCTTTCTCTGTAATAACACTTAAGGTGGCATACTCCTATTACAGTCTATATCCATCCGCTCGATTGTTCTTCAGGAAAAGTGCCAAAAAGCAGCAGAAAAGCATCTTTTTAGACCCGTTATCAATCATGATCTAGTTTTTGTGTGGCTTGCATGTTGAAGAGCATGAATGGGAGTACATGTGGTGAGAAAATTGGGTCAACTGAGGCAATTTTAGACCCCTTTAGGCCTCCCAGGAGCAGCGTAGGAAAATTGTTTACTACTGAGTGAAGAGGTTTGTTTACAAGTGACGAAAACTTCCGGCTCGGATAGCAAAAAATCTACATGGTCATGATATGGAAAATTTATAGTGCCATGAAAGGCCAACTTGTCAGCTATCCGGTGATGGGTAGCGTTTTGCAATCCAGTGATGGGTAGCGTTTAGCTAGTGAAAACTTCTATCTAGACTTAAAGGCCACATTACTTTTGGGTTTTAGTGTGTAAGTCAATGGGGCTTTTAATGGGCATATGCTACCTTAATGTGATGGATTTTTTTAAAGTAAAATCAAAGTCATCTCTTGCAACATGTGTGAAAGAACGACGAATTATATTGTTTTGTTTCATATTTTGTTCTCATAGTCTGATCTTTTTGTACATACCTTATACAAATTGCAAGTTTTTGTCGAGGGCAGATAACTTGCCTGCTTCTGCAATGTTTCACTAAAGCTTCTTCAACCGTTGACAGGACTTGTGCAAATTGATCTTTGGTTAGACGAAAATATTGCTTGAATTTTTCGTTGTCAAACCTGACCGCATTAACCAAAGTATGATAGGCCCCATATCTGCGTCGGTTACGGAACAGTTTATGAACCCACCATCGGTGTTTTCTGTTGTTTTTTGCCCGTTTCTTGAAATGAAAACCAGGATACAGTCATAGTATACAATCTTTTAGTAATCCAGTATTCTCTTTTGGGTGCTTAGTAATTTTTGGACGAGGAGCAGGTAGCTGGGGTTCAGTTGGTTTAATAAATTTAACAAACCTAATAAGTGTGAACAGAGAAATAAAGAAAGACATTTAAGAGTCACGGTAAAATAGCTTTTAGCAACGAAATCGGACACGAGCCAACAAATCTCTATGAAGTAAAGGGACCTCCATATACATAGGTCATAGGTAGGTTTCTGGACTTTTGGTAAATACGACTAGTGCATGAACTGCGCCGGGCATATCACACCTCTGAAGGATTTAGGTATGTAATGGAATTCGTATGCTCTCTAATGGTGCACTTCGACAAAAATCAGCCAGTCCTTTTGCTTTATCATTTTCTACGGTTGGAAGATCTCCTGTAGACTGTCCTTTGTCATTTTCTTGAGTCGGCTCTGTTATATGAACACTTTGGCCACCGGCTTTGCAGAAGAAATGCTCCTATATATACAAAAAACAATCATTTTATACTTATGTAATGATAACAAAACAAAACCTAAATACCATAAAGTACCACCTATCTTGCAATATCTTAAAATGCATTATTAAAAAAGTGCAGTTTGTGGGGGCTTTTTGGAGAGAGTAGTGGCTAAATGATGCTACGCCATCCACTGCCATAATGCTCAGTTAAAGTGTAGGAGTCAGGGAGGGCACAAGTTGGTTTCAGCCACATTTAGGGAAGGGAGGGGGAGGGCACAGTCTACACCCTTCATTTCAAACACTGCTTTCTCTACATGAAGTTTTACTTCACCATAGTTATTAATTATGTTTCTATCAATAATTGTCACATACAGGTGAAATACATGTGAAGAAAACTTAAAATGCAAGTGAAGAGGTAAAACATCACTAACAGGTTACCTCAATTAATGCACTGGTACATACTGAACACAATTTAAATTTTTTTTTTTGGGGGGGGGGACATTTAAGATAATTAGTAAACTACCATTGTAGTTTCTGAACAAAGAAAAGTCCAGTCAACAATCTTGGAAAAAGAAAAACTGCATATTGACACTTTATGTTGATCATACTCTGAAATCTTCAACTTAAATTGTAATACTTGATACATCTGATTCCCTTGGTTGCTGCCCCCCCCCCCCCACCCTCCTATTTCACTTTTTTTTGTTATATATGCCATACTAAATATAGTATTTGTATTGCTTACATGTCCAGATTTACCCATCTTATCCCGAAGGTTTGGAAATCGTTCAATCATGCATCTTGCTGCTCTCTCCTTCTCTTCTGGTGATGGATAGCTGAAAGAATACATGGAATCAAACTTTAAATGTAAGCAATGACTGACTTTCCAAATCTTCAGTACAAACCTAGCATGTACTACATATCTTACACAAACATGCATTCGAGCCACTTCAAGATTTAATCCCACAATAACTTCCAAGGAAACTTACATGTGGACAAGTGAAATGTCTATGTTGCAGTTGAGTATAAGTAGAAACATGTTAGTGGGATATGAATTAATTGCCTGTTATTCAACCATACCACATCAACGTGATGCACTGAGTTTTACCACATTTCTGTCATGTTCAATATCTATTAATGAGGCTCTCCTTGTCCTTGATTTGACCATTAACCAGACGGTACAATGACAGGTGATCTCCATGTTTCACAACAATATGTGTCATTAATTCAGAAGTTCAGTGTTTTGCTTCTGCTCAGTGTGTCTTTTAGAAATATTTTGTCATTTTGGGGTAATCAGTACAACATTCCTCTTATTTGAAGGTGAAGATGCCATTGAAAACCATACAAGTGTCTTTGAACAATATCAATCCCACCATAAAAAGATTTGGGCATGGTTTTCAGCATACATACAGTACAGGCAAAAGACTTATAGTGCTTGCTAAAACTGAGCCTTCAGCTACAAGCTTGGTTACTCATTATCCATGTATCTTGACAAGTGCTGCACAGACAATGTTCACTAAAGTTATTCTTGTCTGCGGTGTGAGTGTCTTGTTCTTCATGTATTCACGAGTTATTTCTTCACCTTTGGGATGTGTATCTAACATTGATAGGAGGTCCAAAGACTGGAAAATATGAAAAAGTAATTGAGATATGTAGTAAATTTTGAAATGTGGCAACTCCATAGTACTGCAAGCTCCTATGTATTTTCAAACGACTTTGGCCCATTTCTGGCATAGAATCAATACTATGCAAACAAGCTGCATGTTATCACTGCACATTGTTATGCTGCAGCATGTTACTTTAAAGGTTTACTACGCTAATTGATGTTATGCAACGCTTAAATGGTGTATTATGATGCTAATTTGTAAACGTAGAGCACAATCAGTGCATTTACGGTCGAGTAACCTCACCGAATGTCATATAAATTAGTTTTCAAGGAGTGGCTCGGGCTCTTCTCCCAGTGGCACCAACCTGTACGTCACGCCACGTAAAAGAACTATGTATGCCTAGCACTTACAAAAAGCCACCTTTTCCGTTCCGGCCTTTCTTCTCCATACCAACCACTCTGTGTGTGACTTTCTCTTAATTCTCTTTTGGATACCATTCTTCTGGACTTAAAGCGCCTTCCGGAAGCTTCCAGACACACCCGCACTGTTACTTAATCAACACCGACTTCCCTGGGATGTGACACCCCGACGGAGAGCCCAGCGGTAGCCGAGGTACCTTTATAAAATCTATATAAAGGTATTAGATAAATCATGTTGTTTCAAGAGGATGAGCCAAAATTGGAACATCCTGTTATTTACTTTTCCAAAAAATTAAATCCAAGTCAACGAAACTATTCTACAATTGACAAGGAAGCATTGGCTATTATTTTATCTCTAGGGCATTTTGAAGAGTATCTTCACGTTCCGTATCAAACTGTTGTATATACCGACCACAATCCGTTGGTTTACATTAATTAGTTTAACAACAAGAGTGCACGTTTGATGAGATGAAGTATTTCCCTCCAAGGTCATAACCTAAAGATAGTTCGTATACCTGCAAAGGAAAACATATGTGCAGACGCACTCAGCCGTGTCGGTTAGTTGTGAATATATGTGAGTGTTTAAAGTGTTTCTGATGTGTGTAATTATCATGACATGCTAAGTGTTTTCAAGGGGAAAAGCCTACCTTTTTGGTTGTATTTTTCAACTTCATGGGGGGAATGTTATGATGCACCATGTTACTTTAAAGGTTTACTACGCTACTTGATGTTATGCAACACTGCGCCGACTCCGACGTCACTTGCACCGATAGTCATTTTGAATGCTGTCTTAAAATTTGACAGCATTCAAAATTATTGTATTTATGCTAAGTTATATATTTTTGGTTACCAAGAGACACGTATTAGATTCATTTTAAAAACAAAACCTCTCTAACCTACTTTACTGTGTTCGTTCCCCAAACCATGATATCTGGACTTCGTAACAGATATTATTTAAGGGCCTATCTGTTCGTTTCCCGGATAGGCCCACAAATAATAATAAAATCTGTGTACTTCATTTTCAGCAAACTGAGTAACAGCCTTATGTTCTTAGATAAATCAAAAGACGATGAAGATTGCCCGATGTGACTTTTCGTTTCCAGCGTTTTAAGAGCCATTTCATGTTCTAATTCCTTTACTCTAAATTCTTTCTCCATCTTTAACTTTTCACTTTCACGTATCTCTCTTTCGTTTTGCAATTCTAGTTCCCTGATCTTCAAATGGATTGTTAATTTCTTTAATTCTTCACTTTCTTCACTAGATTTGGGCATATCCTCCCCTTTTCCTTTGATGAAACCCCATTTTAGTAAATGATTACCAACTATACGATTCAACTGAGGTTTCTTAGCAGCAGGAGGTACTACGATACTAAGGTGCTTAGCTAAGTCTAGGAGATTATCTTTGGATAAATCATCTACATCCTCTACAGTTAATTCAGTATGTGATACAAATGCTTCAGCCGTTGTAAAGGCCATAGCGAAATATAAATACACTGCTATTACATACATATCTCTTTCAAGAGCACTACCAACATGGTTTCTAAGATTTTTAGATTTTATGTTGTTCTGTCGTGTTGGTTTTTAGGTTCTAATTTCAATTGGAATTTTCACTTTTTAGCATTCGAATTGTAGATTTTGTAGTCATTCTGTTTTATCGCTTTACACTTCACCAGTGCTTTTAATAGTTTTTCGATCTCATATTCCTGTATTTATCTGTTTTATATTGTTCTGTCGTGTTGGTTTTTAGGTTCTAACCTCAATTGGGATTTTCAGTTTTTAGCATTCATATTGTAGATTTTGTAGTCAATCTGTTTTATCGCTTTACGCTTCACCAGTGCTTTTAATAGTTTTTCGATCTAATATTCCTGTATTTATCTGTAGTTGGTATATGTATTTACTGTTTTTTCTATTTATTGTTTTATGTCATTGTATTTTCTAGATTGTTTGTAAAGCGCACAGATGCGTCGCGCGTAGTGCGCTATATAAGATTTTATTTACATTACATTACATATAGAAACACTTATAAGACAAGAGACTAATTAGATGCAAATTTAGCGAATTTTTTCGTTACCCGGATAGGCCCCCAAATCATATCTGTTACGAAGTCCAGATATCATGGTTTGGGAAACGAACACAATAAAGTAGGTTAGAGAGGCTTTGTACCAGCCATGTGTACGTACATATTGGGTGGTTCTGTACAGTGCAAATCCTGCATGTGCAACGTTAATGGTTTTGTTCGTGAAGCTTTGTGGCTAAGTGGCCATCTATTAATAAAATATTGGCTACTTCCAATTATGTATTACATACATGCATGCTGCAGAGATGAAGAACTGCAGCAACTGGAGGATGCAAACTCCCTAACGTACGATTTACCCGCGATTCCCTTCACAACAAGAAACAAGAGAAACGCTCAAAGAGAAGGTACTGTACTTGTTCCAACACTGAAACCATTTGTAAGAATCCTGAAATCAGGCAGAACATGAAAATGTCAAGTACATGTGTTGCATACAAAATCTGTAGAGGTAAAACTTTGAGTCCCTCCAAATAAATGGGATAGACTGTTATTAATACTTATGAGTCATCTCCATATGGTTCCAAATGAAAGGGGTCACCTACGATGAAATTGTACTACCACTGTTGACTTGGATATGTTTTTAGTTTCTTTTTATCACTGACTGAAAGACTTGCTGTTAGGCTTAAATCTTTGTAAATTCTGAGAACAGTTTGGATGCTACTTATGTAACCCTTTAGAAATTACTTTTGAAAAGAACATATAACATGTCTACCAGATGACATTAGTGACAGACTGTGAATGCCAAATACTATTTTTACAACTAATGCAAATGCACCAAAATGGTTAATAATTTATTTTTATTGTGTCGATGCGAGCCTTAAAGTAGCAGACTGGGTGTTTCTGTGGAAAAGCAACGTATCATTACCTTGCTATAAAACATTGAGGAGGAAAGACCTAAATATGATTAGAAGCACTTATTGTATGTTCCTGTTCAGCATGCAATGGAAGTTTCACAGCTAGATTTCTGAACTTGGTTGTCACCACTATCAATTTCCTGATTCTTCTCAGGGGATGCATCAAGCTGATTCGGCATAGAATTCTGAAACAGGGCCTGGGTAACCTTAAACTCAGGTGATTCCTCCACGATTTCTGCAAAGTCTTCATCGTCCTCTTCTACTTCTATAAACAACCCATCTTTTTCAACTTTTGCTGAAATTCTTACTGTTCCATCTACCTTCAACTTTTGCTGTATTTTGTTCAAGAGGGATGAATATGTTGTCCCAAATTCCTCCCGTTTTAAAACCTTAACTTTCTTGATCTGGCTTCCTTCAAGAGTAACATATAACTTCCTCTTATCCATGTCAAATTTGGTACAAAAAGTCAACAAGGAGATTGTTTAATTCTTGTCGTGTAAATACCCCAACCTTGTATGCTTCACACAAAAGGATTATAAGTTGTGTCTTCCCTTGGACTTCAACTTGGTAAATCTCCTGTTGATTGTCTGCTGATTTATTTTGGTGAGGCATTCTCTGCAAGGATACGACAGTCTTGCAATACACAATTATCAAACTACACTCATTCTACTTGTATTTTACAAAACTTTAAAGTGGTAGAGAGACATATTTCAAACCTGACATGGAGAGCACATATGAATTTGTACTGTGAAGTAAAAAGTATCAAGTGTCAATACAGAATAGAGACCATGTGTGTCCTTCGGTCAAAACAATTAACACACTTCTCTACATTACTCCATATTGTAGGCTAATAAAGGTCTGACTTGCAAAGAAATTTAAAACTAGTGGATAAAAATCCACTACATCTTCAATTCTTTTGAAAGTGCAACATTCACCTTTTTGCACTGAGTAAGAATGCAAATGTTCATCAAAATAACAAGCTTCCCAGACTTCTCCATGTATATAAACAAGCTTACCAACTAATAGTATTGATATTATCCTACACAATGTTGGAGATTCGTTTACAGTATCTATGACCACAACCAGCTCTGTACATTGTGCCAAAGTACACGATATGATCTGCAACATGAAGTTCATCTTCTGCTGAAAGTCCTGTAACATTTTGTAGCAAAGTTTGAAAACCACAAATGTCACACACTTGACATGGAGTTACATTTGCCACACATAGTGATGCTCCAGCATTATCATTACATGATAAAAACCATTTCCCACAATGGCTAATCTGGTGTCTTTGAGTGACAGTTTAACAAATGTCTTTCAAACAACAGACCACACCCGAAAGCCTCTTGGCATACATGTGTTTTGCTTCGAATCGCATACACCACATGTGAACAACAGGTCCCACTTGAAGCATCAGGAAGGGATAATGCACCAGGAAATGATGCTTTGGAATGAAGCTTACATCAGGAAACACTCTTTTAAAATGAGAGTGGTGGTCCTCTATGAGACTCTTCAAGTAAACACACTGTCCTCTTGTCACTTTAGGAGCAAAGATGATATCTGTAATTTTTCTTAGTTTCAGAATTAGCTCCCAGAAACAATGAACTCTTGGAATGTATTCCCCTATTAAAAGTGGAAGAACCCTCAAGAGACACCACATCTGTGCTTTAAGCTGTTATTAGTTGTTTTCAGAGAGTGCTGCATTATCTGACTAGGCTTATTTGACTGATCACAAAACCCATAGTTATTAGTAGATATTTTAAAATTTAATTGATCTAATGTGAATAATTTTTCAGCAAATATCAAAGCTTTTAAAACAAGCTTTAATTCCATTGGTGCTATCCCTTCCAACACATCATGCATAACATCTGGACATAAATTGGATGTGACATGGAAATATTTTGAGGTGTTAAGGATACATGACCTTTTCACTCCGCTTGCAGAACAACTAGAAGGGTTTCTCTGCGCGTCCCTCACATGCTGATCATGTTCATGCTTTGATCTTAATTGAAACTGTTCCCCAGTAAAGTCTTCTTTACAGAACCAAATAAATGAGCAACACAGAACAATAATATTTACAAGCGTCATGTTTGTTCGAACGTTTTCGAAGATATCTCATCTTCCTCCTCAGGTATAGTAAGGC
>JAIPMN010263713.1:0-11554 GCA_020650975.1 Apostichopus californicus
AATGAGTAATATTGAACATTACAGAACATTGGAAATATCAATTTTAGGGGTGGAAAACCTCTATGTTATCATTTCGTGTTGGTTTACTGTGTATTTGCCCATATATGATCCTCATCGATATGGGTTCACTGGGTTTCCATTTGGCCTGTACGTTTCCTGCAAGATTTCTAACCGCAGGCGCGTAGCCAAGGGGAGGGGGAGGGAGGGGGTGAACGGGGCGCATATTTTTATGATATCGCTAGTAATTTCAAAATAGTAGATGCAAAGATGCAACTTACAAGGCCTGGAAAGTGCCATTTCCAGCGATCTGGGAGGCATTTTGGCAAAAATTTTCTTTTATGCTTCGCTCCAACCCATAGTGGCACTACGCTTAGATAGTATGCCTTCACGATTCGCCCCTTCCTTGGCAAATTTCTCGCGTCACAATTTGTTACTAAATATCACCAAAAAAACGTCACAGACTTTCACCGAAAGTAGTTTTTACTTTTTCAAAATGAATTAGCTAGACGGAATGCATCCGTAATGAAAATAGGGCTGTAGCAACCAGTTACTATATACACCTATATATCTACATATAGGCCTATATATATGTATATATATACAAAATATCACGATTTGCGAAAACAATTTTGGGGATGAAAGTTGCTAAGCACCTGCACCCAAGCAAATGTCCCATCCCCCCCTTCCCAATATTTGAAACAAATCGCGGCCCCTGCCAAAAGCTCTGCGAGAGCTCGCTTTCGGGAACACAATACAAGAGGAGAAATGAGTTTTTGTCTTCTCTTATCGTAATATATCTCTTCCTCCCCCCCCCACTCCCCTTCCCCTATAGATGTCACCATCAGATATTTCTAGCCATCCGGTCCTTTCAGAAAGAAGTACTTTCTCTCGTCGGTGAGTACTTTGATCAAAGTAAAAATTTTATATCCTAATATTCAATAAACCACCAAAGCAGGTGTCCATTTGTTAACTGAAATAAGTTGCCAGTAGGTTTACATAATCTATCCCTAGACCATCCAATTATAGGTGACATTATAAATAAGTATCCATTACTCAATTTGACCTGTCACTGGTTATCTGTATAAAGTGCCCAAATTGAAATATATCAGGAATTCTACTTTGGTTAGTCTAGAAGGCTGTTGTGTGTATTTTCTTACGCATAATTATAACAATTCCACAAAAAGAAGTACTGAAATGGTTATAAGAGTTGTATTAACTCAACCAAGTATTTTGTTCAGCTATCATTCGAACTTTAAGTTTGGGAGTCAGGACAAATTAACATGAGTGCCTATGACTTGGGAATCTCTGTTATAGTATTGATCAGGTTAATCCTTGAATTGATCTCGTCCAATTTATCTAAATTTGGATCAATGAGACCCAGTCCATCATGACTACCACGTACATGACTGGTGAACTTTTACATCCTCCTTATTTCCTCACTAAATCATTTGCACCCATGCTTAAGGCCTTGCTTTTAATTAGCCCTTCTTTGTCAGATTAAGAGATGGTACTCCCGATAGCATAGAGTAGCGTGGGTAAGCAGATAGGGAATACTGATCTTGCATTGAGATTTAGTAACGGTTAGGCTAGGAAGCCTTCAAATCAGTTTCAATAACTCAATTAAATGATTAAAAAAGTCAAGATAATTATCATTATTTATTCTCCCATATTCCTGAATAAGTGATTTGAAGAAAAAAAATGAGTTCTCTCAGGTAACTTACAAAGTTGTCATGTAAAAAAAGATTATTATAAAACATACTGGAAAACATCAATACTTTAAAAATATTACTATTGCTGTAATTAATTAAATACTTCAAAGAACCAATCACAAGTGAAGTCAAGATGTTTCCAGTAAGCTCAGTCTAAAGTACACGCATGTTTCCTGACATTAAAAGTATTTGCCTAGAGTACCATTGTTCTGAACGACTTAAATGTAGGTGTAACAAAATACAAATTCCCAGCCTGTTCTTTAAATCCAAAGTTAAAAACTGGAGTTAATACGTTCCAAGGATGCAGCAAATGAAGTAAGCTTTTACGGACTTACATGTATTGCATGCTACAATATGAGATTCTATTAAAAGGAATGTAAAAAAGTGTATATAACAATAGTAGATGCAAGAGAGATCTCATGAAGTGTTAATATACAATATATAACTGCATTGGCAATTATAGTAAATTGCCTAAAATATCAAAATTGATTACAAATAAAGACAAAATGAAAGTAAACCAACGCATTTTTTCTAAAGGGTAGGGATTTGATATCAGAACCAGAAAGTCATTGTGAACAAAATGATGACTTTTCACGGCACAATAAGTTGGCACAAAAGGCCTGCCATAGTTAATAGAGAATATCTATCAGTTCATGGACCAAAAGAATATGCTAAATGCTGAAAAGCTTCATATGGCCTACTACTAACAAAAACAAACATAATTGTAAACATGTTAACAAATTGAGGTAACATTTTGTGTTTTGTGTGTGTTAGTGTTATTCCAGATGTAATATTGTAGTTTCTTGGGGGATTTTTTTGAAATTCGACCATGCAAATATAAAGTGAGTTTGGTACATTTATGCTTAAACTTTCATGAGATTCAAAAGAATAATATTAGAAGTCGAATTGTAGCAGTCATAAACGTACTCGGCTGCTTAATTCTCTGCTAGGAACTTGTTAAATTTAAATTGTTTGATCTCTTTACCATTTCTAAGTAGTTGATAATGGATTCTTCTCTTTTTGATAATTTTTCCCTACAATAAGACCTCGAATAAGCTATGTTGTAATCAAGTCTCCACCACATCAATATAGTTGTTGGTAATGACGTAATAGTGTTATTTTATGTACCACATGGCAAACGTTTAATGTTATTCTTTATACCCTTCTTTACTTAAGTTACGTATGTAAAGAGTGTAAGTTACGTATATAAAGAGTGGAAATGAAAATTTCAATGTAATGTCATTCAGTGCATTGGTAAATAATTTGCAAAATTGTAAGCAATGGTTATATCGAATGATAATGGGCGTGATTCCTGCATGGCCACACGATATACAAGGTATCCATTTGAAAATGCGCCCTTTAATACGACTGCCATTACAGTTTACCTGCCTCGAGCATTTTAATAGGCTCTCACAGAAGATCACAGGAAATTTGAGCTGTGCAAGTGACTTTGCCACGCTCGTTTCCTTTGCTAGGCTTGGCGAATAGATTACGTAAAACACAGGCTAACGTTCCAGACTAATAACCTTGAAAGGTGAAGAAGTGGGCAGTGACAAAAAATGAACTGCTTTCTTACTAAAGGGCGGTTTTTCAATGCATAGCTTCTGACTAGCGACCCCAGAAGAAATGTCAATATAGGTATCATTGAAAAATTAAGGCAGGGTACCTCAGTTTCTATATCGCAGGAGTGGTGATGCTGAGGTGACTGGTTCAAATCCGTTCCATAGAAATTGTTATTTGGTCTTTTCCATCCAAACGAGCATGTGTTATAGTTTTGTTACTCAATGTACTTGAACATTATACCTACTTAATCCAATCCAAGAATGTTGCACTTATTTTTTTCATAAACTTCAATCGTTCATTCAGTACCAATGTTATAAGATCGTCGTTGATACCTGTACTGATTTATACTGATCTGGCAGTTAGGTGGCTGATTTATACTGATGTGGCAGTTACATGGCTGATTTATACTGATCTGGCAGTTAGCAGTGGCATCAGTGTATCATCATCTGGTACCTTCAGTTTCCTTTCTCTAGCCTTTTGACAGTCTGTACCCCTGCAGTAAGATAAATTGCAACAGTTGCAACGTAATGTGAACATAGATCTACGTTACAACGCAAATAAAGTTTAACATTGTTTTACCCAATTCTATTCAAGAAAATATAGTTTTGACTTTGCTGGTTTTAACAGGCTGCAGCGACGTCATCTATAATTCATTCTTAAAAAGATATTATGTAATATATGTAATATATATATGTATATATAAATATCAATTACGTATGGCCGTCACTGCATCCTATTTGATATACACAACCTACGTACAAGTGTGTATCCTTTGTTTATCTAAAACCCATAAGTAGTATATATCATGCTGCTTCACGGGGGGAGGGTGGTGGGGGTGGGGTTTGAAGTAGCATGATGTATACTACTCCCTTGTTGGTCAAGCCTGTCTATAGAAAAACAGTCCTCCTCAAATTCACTCAAGCATTAATAATTTGTTACTTGATAGCATAAACTACCCCAAATACTGCCATTAGGATTCATCCTTGAGTGCACCTATTTAATTGACCAGTCACCTGTATGATTGTTAACACAAGTGCTCTCATAGCCAGTACTACTTTCTGGTGTGCGATGACAAGTTTGGCTTGACACTGAAATGATACACTGTGTGTTTAATCGTGAAATTGTGCAGTATGGCTAGCATTACCAACTCCGGTAGATATTCAATCTCCCCTGTTTTTGGCCAAAAACAGGGGATTTGGGTGGTATTTGCTATAGGCAGGGATTATCGTAATGATGGGGACTTGTGTATGTTAACTCAAAAAATCACCAATCGTACGAAAAAATACACATAAAAATAACTTACTGCCATACTTCCCGGAATTCGCTAACCTGTATAAAAGAAGTCAATCAAAAATGATAGCTGTAATTTTATTGTATGACAAAATAATTCAAATTTCAAAAGTAAGGCTGTTAGGGATTTGTGAAATCACATTGTCAATCAAATGAGTCTAGAAAATATGGAGCAATCAACTTAATGTTACCCTTAATATTACTTTTTCATAGTAATATGAGTTAATAGAGTAACATTAAGAAGCTAATTGTTTGTTATGTCTAATGAATCCGTGAATCACTAATGTTTTCTAAGATCTAGTAGCAAGCCTTATGTAACTTATATAAAGATAGCAAAACTCAACATTTCCTATTTGCGATATGTAATCTATTCTTTTGTGTTCAAGGTGCACAGCGACCATCTTTTTTTGAATCGTCCCTTTCAAACATTATTATATTTCTATACATGCCAAAAAATGTTCAGATTATTTTGTAGGTAAATGATCAATCTCCATTACAATGTTCATCGAGATTAAACCAATGAATCTGTGTGTATTGTAATACATTATACTTCACTACCTACCTCCTTGCTGTAAACTGCATCTGTCACATCGAGCGTACGATCATCATACTATAATTAGATACAATAGGTGCGAAGCAATTGATTCTGGATTCGAAAACTCAACTGTTATACAGTAGATAATTGCATGAGGTTTTCATCTACTACTTTCAGGCAAGATGCACGACGGTACTGCAATCAATGTTAATTTAATGTACTTGAGTGACCACAAAAAAAACTCTGAAAACTAACCGGTTAAACATTTTTCCATATACCCCCTGAACTGTTAATTGAAAAACAATCAATCGATACGAACACTGGTCAAAGTAAGGTTACACAGACATGATGTTATTCTGTTTAATTTTCTTGTTACTTGATTCAATATGTGAATCCACCTCAACAATCTGAGCAAAATATATTGATGCATCTTACCTATCAAACTGTTCCTAAATTTCTTTTATTGATTCATTTTGAAAATCACTTAACAGTCGTTGGGGAGTTCCGATTCTTTGAATACATTAATACTTCTTTCCAGATAATTATATAACCAGTTGTTAAGCAATAGGTTAGTGAAACATGTTTTAATAAGTTCTTAATACTCACCATCCATCGACCAGATTCAAGGTTGAGGTCATAAATTTTGCCACTATCGTACGGTAACCAAGTGACTAAAATGAAAGAGGTTACAATGCCATGATTAACAAAATAAAAATCAAACATGATTATATCACTCCCAGGCACCCCAATGACCTACACTACAGTCACACTGGCATAAGCCTTGAGCAATTTATTGTGAAGAGACTGTACAAGAATCCGCTACGCCCAGCTATTTTACATAATTACATTAAGATGTAGAACATGCACAAAACAAGGCAGAAGGGCAAGTTTTGCCATCATTCTCTGTTCTGTTATCGAGTGAAAAATGTAACTTTCTTTTATGCGGAAAGCTTTGAAACGGGAAAAACCAGTTTGTGTATCATTGTTTCTTTAAAACATTTAACCTGACATTCTTTAGAAAAGCATATCATTAGATTATAGTTAGATCATGGTCTCCCCTTCACTGGCATGTATCATGCAAAAGGCAAACGTTTGAAGCACAGCATATGTAACATACTGGATGTATTTCATGTAAACCCTGATCTGGAGATATTCCCAGTCTTAAATTACCCTCACTGCATAATATTATTGTAACTGTAGAACTTCTGAGGGTATCTAATACTAATTCAGTCTGGTTCTTAATTCCTTACCATATCTCTGTGGTGGTATGTTTATATTTAGACACCTAGTGTATATATAATTGTCTAGCAGTGACAGACACTCTGAATACAGAAGTCAAAACAACAACATCTCAGCCAACTGTACCACCTCTCTTGAGTCTTGTATCAAGCTTATTACTGCATGTAGCATGTATTAGAATATAAGACTACACACTTTAACCTTCCCAACCATACCATGAATAACATGTCCCAACAGGGCATTGTTTCCTTAGGTAGCCTCCCTGACCTGGTACGAAACAGCAGAGGGAGACTGTGGATGCAAAGCCTTCACACCATTCAACCTCATGAGCTCAACATTCAGGAAGGACATGATTAACTTTTCTTCTGTCCCCCCCCCCTTCTCCCCTTGTCAGCGCTGTCACTCCTCTTCCCGTAGCTCTCTTCCACCTCCTTTTTTTTCTCCACACATTTCTGTCTGTGTCCTCCAGTTAACTCCCTACCCTGTTCCCTTAATCCTCTCTTTGGATCTCCTACCTCTCCTCTTCCCCTGTTGGTTTCTTTATTCTCTCCATCCCTTGTCTATTAATCCTCTTACATCTATCTCTTTGTGTTCACCCTGCTCATTAACCTGTTTGTATTCTGTGTGTGTGTGTTTTTGTCCCTTCTGTTACTGATACTTTTCATTTAGCCTCTGAAGAAGTTCCTGCTACTGTAGGATTGAAATGTCAGGCCAACTTATTTTAACACATTCTCTTACACAGGCTCCTTAGTGGATAAGCAGCATGCTAACAGTTTTATTTCATTTTGAATATAAAACAAGTTAGAAGACATGATGTCTCCATCATATCAGAATCGTCTATAAATATACATCCTTTGCTTGATGTTTCACACATTTAATTTCTTATTTTAATGATAACTTCAGGCAACCAATGATAAGTAATACAATTTACATTATTGACTACAATGATTGGATGCTGTAATAATAGTAATCAGTTTCAGATCATAAAGTTAATGTACAAACTGTTGATATTGATCAATCGACAGAGGTTAACCTGAGCATTCGCATAAAGTACCTTTCACTTTCCTTGACTTCAATATTGAAGGAATATCCTCAGCAGCAATAGACTGGGGCAACAGACAAAATAAGAACCTGTGAAATAAAGCAGAACCATGAGTCGGTCAATTGCCTGATCACAATTCACAAAAAGTTATCCGATAGCATTTTTGGTAAATTTTTCAGACGATTACTGTCAATGACCTGAACGAGTAAAGTATTGACAATAACACAGAGGATAAAGCTAACCTGTATATCATATATAAACAATGAGTAAAGCTATTCATTAGAAGGAAAGTCATTCAATGATATAGCATTTGTTTTGCGAAATATTTGAAATATATCTTATTTTCTGCCAAGTCCCTAAAATGACAATTAACCCGAACAAAGCACCACTCCTCACGATCCAAATGTAGAGTTTAACAACAAGGCGAAGGTAAAAACTGGGTCTGTAAATACTCAATTCAGAAACAATAAAGTTCTGTCCTGTGAGAGTATCTTTCCACTTGGCAAATAGTGATAAAACTTTGTAGGTATTTATGCCTAATTAAAGTGTGAAAGTGGTATCTAGGTACGTATTACTAAGGTACGATATTCATTGAAATACTCACATTAGCTTTTCCAATCGCTGTGAATGTTGTGCAAACATCAATATGCCAACAACCTCTGTCTCTGTCAGTTCTCTTCCCTCCTCATATGTATCTATAGATAGCTTCTTTAATGACACAGGACAGGACAATTGTAGCCCTGAACAGAGGATGATGTTACCAGCATCAGCCTTGGAGAAGGATTGTAGAAGCTCCAGATGGAAGATGGGGATCTGAAGGAAGGTAACATACGATTCAATCAACATTGAAATGATTTAGAGCTATATCGATTATTTATACGATTATAACCTACTGTGGCCAGTAACTTTCCTGAAGGTATCACTTATCCATCTTAATACTAGCATAAATCCACTCCTCGCATTATTACGATTAGGCTCAAGTTTGTTTATTGAAATCTAACATTAATATTAACAGAAACAACATTTTTCTTCACCATTTTTAATATGGGTTGATCCAACTTCTTTATCTAACATAGTGCACAATGTGTAAAAAAGACAGTAACACTAAAGTGAATATATGCATGAAACATAAAATGGGCAAAATGACTGATATATGAATGATAACCAGGATGAAATATGGACTGTTAGACTAGGAATGTAGTGAGCAAATTTCTTCATATGAATTAGTTATGTTAAACGTCCTGTTGTTATTGTGTCAAACCACACACCTTTATGAATTATAGATTTATTGTCACTACAGAGTGATATGTAATCTTTAAATCATCTTGTGTTATGTGTGCCACTAGCTGGAGTACTCCTTGGAAAAATAATTCATTATGATATGATTATCTTATGTGTACATTTAGCATGAAAGTTAGTACACTGTGAAGACCAGTATGGTTACTAGGATTAAAAGTTTAACAGCGTTTGAGTCCTCTCAGAAAAACTTGCGTCCCTGTAGTCCTCCATGAAAAATGCAATGTAAAATACCTCTACAGGAACACATAATACTTACAGTAGCTATAATGACCCCTGAAAGCACATTGGCTTGTGCACAACAAGAAGCCTACAGTGATAGGTCTATGCCATGCACAAAAAATCATCAAATGATAAACCTGTAACTATTATACACCAACAAAATGACTTTTAAAGTTCCAAAGCGAGAAATATTACCGTAGACTACCATATATGCTTTCCTAGATCACACAATCCATACTACTGCATGGTAAACAACTTCCTTACAAAGCGTGTGTGAAATGTTATAGGCTATGCATATGCTGTGAATGTTATAAATTCATGTTAAGTAATAGGAGTGCTTAGAGAGAACATGTAAAAGTAAAAACACTGCACGTTTAACTCATTTTATTGAGCCCCTTAAATTTTGTAGAAAATATAAATAGATCTTGACGACACAAGAACACATCCCTAAAGCCCTAGAAGTACTTGCTCACAACATTTATGAAGCCCTGTCGTAAGTTACCATTACCAGTTAACCAATGCAATGTTATTCATAAGTTTTATTTAAAATTGAACAAAGTTTTCCCTTTCCTCAACCACCATTGGCAAGTTGGCCCAACCCCGGCCAGTTCCGACCCATTGCCCCTTACAGTATGTAAATAACTCTTCACACAAAGTCCAATAAAAACTCAAGCTTCAATAGCTACTTTTGACGATGTATGAATGTTGCACAAGAAAAATAAATCAGTGGGGCACATGGTCAAAGACAGTGCGAAAAACTTTGCAACAAAGAAAGTACTGCGGTATGAATGTACATATTTGTTTAGCAACTCTCAATGCGGAGAGAACAAACGTACTGTGAGGTGAAAATAATTTTTTAGTATCCGAGATGTTAGCTTCCTACATAATTCCTAACTTGTCTCAACTCACAAATTGTTTTGATCAATGACTCAAATATTACGTGATATCCTACAAAATATTCAACCAAAATTCATACCATGACTGTCAACAGGGCCTAATGTTATGATATTTGAGTGCACACATATGATAGCTTATAGCACAAACATTGTCATAGATCTCTACACAGGAAAGTAATGTTATATTGTTGTTAATTTACATAATTTGTGTTCATTGAGCACTACAGACATAAGAATGTTTCCAGACAATGGGTAAGGAACTACTGTATTAGCCAATCAGATCATGGGAAGTTTGGAAAAGAACCATGACTATTGTTTGCATGTAAAACTCTGTAATGTAAATGTTGTTATAACAAGGTACGGAGTTATAACTCCGTACCTTGTGGTTGATTGCTATGGTTTATTTGCTTTTAGACAAATTCAATCATCAGAATGATTGGAAGAAATTTCGGTTATCTTGAGGTTTGGAAAATAATGTTCATTCAAAAGATATTCATTCAAAAATTTGTTTTGTTATGTTTTGCATATAGGCCTAGTTGTGAGTGTGTGTACTTAGGGTTTCCATCCGCGGGACGCAATGTGAAGTGTTTGCGTCCATCTCTGGAACTTTGCGTTCCGGATGCAAAATCCTGCATTCGTTACACTGTTGAAGACAATGAATCAAATTTTTCAAATAATTTGACTGCAAAATGCAAAATGATACTATCTTATTTTCATAAAACACTTAATAACATAATGGGGATGACATATCTAGTACATAATGAAGATGACGTATTTTGACATATCTAGTCCATCATAGGGATTTTGATATTAGACTACTGACTTACATCATTGTTAGATGCGTTCTTCAGTAGCTGCAAAGTACAATTCTGTTGTAATTTACTATCTTTAGTCCAGATCTGTAACCTCTCTGAACACAGTGACTCAATAATATTGATATTATCAACCTGAAAATAAACACAAAATGAAGCAGTGTAAACTTATCTCTCTGTTTTTACTTTTTTTACTATTCTAATTGTAGTATCATTACTATAGCTTAAAGAAAATCCATTGTTATGAAAATAAGTCCAAAACACATCCAGCAAAACGTCCTTTTCATACTACCAGACTTACCTCTATGTACAGAAAAGTTCAAAATAGTCTCAATAGAAAAGAAACGTCATACAAGGTTTCCTTGAGTATCTTCAGTTGATTAATGATGTGAATTAATTAGTAATCAGAAATGTCCAATGACCAACTCATATTTTAAAATATTGTTTCCACAATCTAGAACTACACATTATATTCCCTAAGCTATGTCACGATCTCTGTCGTTGTCTAGTGGTTGTCGGCATTTACACTACTTCCAACTTGTTCTGCACTAATGGACACACACAATAACAAAAAGCCCTGGCAACTAAAAACAAAAGAATCATACCTCCCAATCACCAGAATGGAGATTCAGGCTGTAACCGTAGTCTCGCCAGTATACTATGATGACAAGTATGTAAAAATATGGTAAATTTAAAGACATTTTAGGATTTATGAAGGAGAGGAATTAACTTTTTCACATAAATGAAACAGATACCTCTACACTAAAAATGGAACACTTAAGACCTAACTTTGAATTTGGTGCTTTTCATCCAATAAATATGGCTTGACTTAAAACGACAGGATTTTGGTGTTTAGACTTAAAAGTAATGTTCTTAAACAAATATCCTAAGTATAGGTATGATAAGTTAATAACATTGCCATTACAGTAGCTTGTACCAAAGGAATGTGT